>SDEE01000805.1:0-21478 GCA_004126415.1 Candolleomyces aberdarensis
GTGATGGCAGTTTAGGAAGGGGGGGTGGGGGGTCCTTCTAGATTAGAGTTTAGGAATGGGGTCCGTTTGACAGTTGCCATCAATTCGTCTCGATTTGGCCCTCGGCCGTTCGGCACAACGTAACTAAAGCCTCCGATACAAGACAGGTTGAATTGAAGACTCTCGCCGCGAACCAACTTCCGAGGGTTGGGAATATAGTGTGGCCGTAGAGAGGATATTGCCCTGAGTCAAACAGCCGACGTTCGATCCGGATGTAGGGTATTCATTCCTGTATCTATCACAAAACAGAATGGAGTCGGTGAAGCATAACTAAGCAAATAATATTTTCATGCGGTACGAATCGTGTCGAGATAAGTAAAAAGTCCCCAGTAAATCATGTAACTACTGTTCGCGCTCAAGCCAACCCCTTCCCTCTTCTTCAAACAGCCCAAGAAAGCAAATTAATCAAAAGAATGTGCGCCGAAATAGCGAGAACTGATTAAAATCAAGGCGCTCAGCCGTGGACTCGTAGGTAGGTTAGCAATGGACAAATGGAATTGTAAGGAAAAACGAATCAAAAGGGGGATAGGGTAGCTACTAGTATAGTATAGTCCGACGTCGACGATGCATGACTGGAGGAATCATGATCGACAGCCCTCATGCAAAAAACACCAAAATGGAAATAAAACTACTACATACTCTTTCTCTCGCACGACGGCGGAGAATTACTTCAGCTTCAACAGTGCTTCCACATCTTCACGTAGTCAACGACCATGGAACGGTCTTCGACTGTAGTTGGCCACGTTGGATACCACTGATCGATAGCTTTGATGAACTCGTGGGCTGGATCTACATGCGGTAGGGGGTAGGGTTATCGTCAGTGGATTGTATCAAGTTGAGGTAGAGCCAAACAGGGAATAAGGGGACAAGGACGCCACAGGAGTGTTCGAAGAGCCAAGCAAAAGAAGAGGGAAAAAGACTCACTAGCAGCCGCATTCAACCAAGGCTTATCTCCTTGCGCTTCAGGGAACCACCCGTTCGTTCCTCCCACAGCAACATTTAGGATCAAATAGAACTCTTGATCGAATGGAGTGGCATTGGTTCCATTCGCCCAAGGGTTGGTCAACTGCGCTAGGCCCGAACCGTTGTTAATAACAGGAGGGAACTCGCCGCGATCGAAGAAAGGCTTGTTGAAGCGCAGATCCAGGAGAGTGTGCAATCGCGAGTCAACGTAAATGCGACTGGAGCGGAGATAGGAGTCAGCTAACGAAGAGAAGGAAATTTGTAGTCAGGGAGAAGGAAAGACATACAGCCAATTTTCGGTCCACTCGAGGGCGTAGGTGTGGAAATCGTCAGCGAAGGACTTTCGTTTGTTCGACCACCAACTGTAGGTCTTTGGGTTTCCGTTGAGTGTGGGTGCTGGACCCCAATGCAGCGAGCCTTGCACGTAGTTGGATCCCCTACGGGTTTCAGTGAGCTTCTGAAAGAGTAATTAATCGAGGTGAGATATGGCTCCTTACTGTCCGGTGTATCGCAAATTGTTGCCTCTCGATTCAACGATATCGATCTCGCCTGTTTGTGTGATCAGTCGTGGTTCCCGGACATTCGAATGACACTACCCACCACTCATGGGCCAAGGACCGTACACACTGTCCTTCGGCAACATCCAGATTGCGGGCCACAGCCAATCTCTGAAAAGGTGAACGGAACGCGAGTCAGCTAAATGAAATCCTGGAGGAGATGGAAAATACCGACCCATGAGGCAACTTCGCCCTAACCTCTACGCGTCCGTACCTGATGCTCGCACTCCTGATCGTCGAAAGCCGAGCACTCTGAACAGGGTTGATGACAGCGCCACTGGTCGCATTGCTGACTCTACTGCACGCCCTTACGTATCCATCCACGTCGAACACGCGTTCCCCATTCCTAGTAATAAAGCCACTGTCCGGACGAGTCTCGTTGAACGTGCAGTCGGTGATGTTGTACACGGTTTGGTCGAAGACGGCATCGAAGCCAATGTTATCGGAGGTAAGAGTCGGGACGATGTATAGCTTCCCGTCTTTCACGAAAGAGTTGTTCTGCGAGGCTGTCGTCATCTCGAACTGGCCGTTGCTAAAATCGTGGAAAAATATCGGGGTGGTCAGCGACGGAGCGACGATCAACGAGTGGAGCAAAGGAAAAATAACGAGGCCAAGTGGCGAATAAACGGCGAAAGACACTGACCCAAAGCCATCCATGCTAACCTCCCTGTGGAACGATCCACCCTCTCCAAAGACTTTGTCAGGGTTATCAAACTCCTCATCGAAGACGAGGCAAAGAGGCTGTCGATCAAGTCGAACTCCCCTGTACTGGAAATAAATCTGTGCGACTCCACCTGCCAACCCGAGGAAAAGAATAACGTAGACAATCCAGTATGACACAGCGGCCCGGGGGTTCTTGACATCATTCCACGGCTTGATAACTTCTTCTTCCTCCTTCAGCATGTGCGACTTCATCCTCGGGGCTTTCTGTCGTATGACCGAGCCAGTGTTGTTGGGTACAGCACCGTAGACGCTATTGCTGTTATTGTTCACGCCGGACACTCGGACACCCGAAGATCGGGATGAGGTGAAGCCGTGTGCGGTCGGACTTCCGATGATGTTGCTTTCGCGAGACCCCGAGTTGGTGAGGATTGAGCGCGGGACATGGTTAAAGGCACTCCCCAGCCCCTGTGGAAACGAGAGGTGGGATGTAGAGGGGCTCAGAGTGGGCCGGATAGATCCAGGTCTACTCGACGCGGGGGAAGCGAAGGGATCTTCAACGGTCGACGCGGTATTGGGGCGGGTCGCAGAGCCAGTCGAAGGATGCGGAACATGACTGGACTTTTTCGCGCTGGCGTTGGGGACCATGATTACGTCTGCAGAAGACGACGAGGACGAAGGGGGGTCCTCTTTCTCAACGAATTTGGACGGAGACATGGTTGAGGGAGGGGGTGGTTACACCAGTAAGTACTGGTTGCGTAGGAGAGGGCTCGAAGATGAAGGAGTGTGAGGAGCCTAAGTAGCAGGACGAAGCTGATGGGATGCGCGCAGATTAGGGGGGGGGACTGCTTATAAGTTGTGACTTGAAATCAAGTCGAGGACAGGTAAGACAGAAACAGCGGCCAAAGAGGGCGAATGGGAAAAGGACCAAAGGCAAGGGTCGACCAGATCTCGGACAGGAATGTCAGTGTCGATCAGTATCGTTTTCACTCTTCCTTCTTGAGGATGAGATTGGGACGGGCCTGTCAAGCTGTGTTGTTCCGGCGATGGGACTCAGAACAGGCTATGCCGAAGCCCAGGGGAGGTCGGTGGCAGCAAGGTGTCTAGATTCCCTTAGTTATGTTAAACTCTATTCTTGTACCGCAAATGAAGAGATGCACTCACAGAAGTCAAAGGGTAACGTTATGGGAATGGGTTTTGCAGGACGGGCGGTTCATCAGGAATCAAGATATGCATGTCAGCGGTGGGAAGGGAATGCTATTCAACGTGGGGGGAGCTGGATGCACGCCTGCTTCGCAGACAACAAGGACCTGCCCGAACTCTAGAACGCTTCGAATCGGCGCTATTACTCTGCCTTCTTTAGCAGAGTTTTACGTTACGTGAGTCCGAACTTGGTGGATGGGAAGCAAGGGTCGAATTTGTACAATGACCTTCTTTTTAGCTCGATAGGCACATCGGAAGGGGTGCTATAACGGCTGGTCATAACCACTCCGATTTCAAGGCCTGTTCCCAATCAAATTGACCGGTGAGGCTGGGGAGTATAAACTTTTTTTCCCCTTCGCCCCTCACGGCGGCGGCGTTTACTAGGCAGGTGGCGGAAGGATGTGCACATGCACCGACGAGCTAATAAAAACTTGAATATCATCGGTGCCTTCAGAAGAACAACCTCGACCTTACCAGTTGCAGTCGTGGTTCCATACGAGGTGCCAGTTAATTATCCTCCGCGCGACTTGCGTGCGATTGTTCTGTTTCAGCACGACCGATTCTCATGGCTATCGGGACATCCGCGAGAACCAGGGACGGAAGAAGAGCGGATAGATTCGATGACTATCGGCCACGATGGAGATCATCCATTCGAATAAGTTGGAGACACCTGGAACGATGCTAATAACAAGGACCTAAGTACACAGTAAATTGAGAGCGTCAGATTTGCGCCGTTGACGGTTGGCAAGGTTTGCTTACATTGGTCGTCGTGAATGTATCAGCCATGATTTATGAACACTGTACTCGGGAAAATCTGTCACTTCTGGTGCGCGGGTTTGGGCATGGCACCATCAGTCAGATATTTCCGGAGCCTAGACAAGAGACAGAGTCTCCTTATCTCTCGGCAGAACAGGCACGACCACCTTTGCTCCGACGGTCCATGAAGGAGGCGAAGGAACTTGATGGTATGTTTAGTCTGAAAGGCTTCTGGGACCTGGTTGAAAATGAAAACATACGATGTGTAAAGACAGTCAGATTTGCTTGATAGAGATGGACACCTAGCAGTGATTCAGAAGCAGTCAGATTACACACGTTGTTGTTCCGAGCCTGGAGCTGCTTCTTCACGGCAAAGCCAGCCCCTGAGCAGATATGGGGGGTAGTCCTGGGACGTTATTGAAGATATTCTAAGGGCCACGGATCGTGTTCCCATGGAATCTCGCGAGAGACGTCCGACAGCTGGAGGACACAAGAGCAAGGTTTGGACCAAGCACAAGCGCCGCCACTGTGTGACACGGTGTGACAGCCGTGACAAAAAATATATTTTAGATAATATTGCTGTCACAGGTATGCCTGTCACGTCGGTTCGAAGCTTTCTCCCCGACTGCATCTGGAATCGTGAAATCTCATCTGCCTGAGGCATCTTTACGATACAATGCCTATACCCTGATGGACAAAAAGAAGCTATGTATAAAGTCCACAGTGGCCGTGGGTTTGGTGAACCCGCTCTGCTCCCCCTGGTTTTGTGTTCTGTCGACGAGGTCGCCCGTGGCCAAGTCTATATTCCGTCTGTTTCATTACTCGACGGCTTAATATCCTACATACGGTACAGCTCTAACGGCGAACCCTCCTAGCAACGCCGCCTTGGTCTCTAATCTCTTAAACCGACCCCCCCTGGCTCGATCCAATAGACACCAACCACCATGTCTTCAGCAGCAGTGTCTTCTCTCGGTGTACCACCGAGTCCTTCTTCAGCAGCAGTCACCTTCCAGAACAGTGACTATGACCTCTGGGATGCTTGGCTTCACAAGATCTGTGAGTTAGCGGCACGACTCTCAGATTATTTGAAACTAATTGCGTCTCGCAGACGAGAGCACTCAGCAGGACAACTGGTTCATGCCTTCAGAAGAGGTCATGTCAACCGGTGTGGCCATGCGAGTGGAAGACGGCTTTTTCCGTGTTTTCCCCTACGAGAACCCAGCTCTCGTCCCCTTCGAGGCCGCGGTCAGGAAGCTCAATCCTGTGGTAGCCGTCAAGATACGCAGTGCAGCCGTACACGCAGCCATACGTAAAATGTGAGTACTCATTTATCATAGCAATGCACGCAACCCGCACTATGAGAGTCATCCGATGCACCATAACGTCTCAATTTCCGGTGCATCGCAGTGGGGTTTTTACGGTGATTTATATCCAATGGCAGTCGACAGACTGTTCGTTGGCTAGTAACGAATGCAATCCTCTTCTTTCCTTCTTCCAACAATACCTCTACTTGCATGATCGACAGTCTCTGACATGGATGCTCTCACAGCGGCCCTCAAGACGAGTCCATCTACATTGATCAGAATACTCGAATTCAGATCATCGATTCCATCGACCTTCTACCCCAGGCCGAGAAGGATCAATGCGGCGCCTTTATCGTACGTTCTTCGACCTGGGCTCTGTCTAATTGCCCACCTGACCCTTCTGGCTGTAGCGTGACGAGCGATCAGTTGTTCTATGGTCATACCACCTCGAGCACATCATCCCCCTATGCAAGGACTTTGAGGAGAAGCTCATCAAGCACATCTGGCGGACGCGGGACATTGCTCGTAAACCCCTAGCATCCTCGACGAATACGTCCTTCTTCGGTGGCCACTCCCGTGAAGATTCTCGTGCAGAGATCAATGAGAAAAGCGACGTCGCCATCAACGTCGAGGGTCCCGATGGCCACGACAAGGAAGCAGCCGAATTGCAAAAGGCTGAGGCGCCTGCTCCCAAGCGGTCCGGTATTTGGGGATGGTGGCGATTACAACCTCGTGATCCCAATGCGAAGGCTACCGCAGACGAGACCGATGCTGAGAAGGCTAAGCGAAAGGAAAGGAAGCTCGTGCTCATCGGCCCAGTCTATGCTGGATGTGGCATTGGCTTGTCTGCATGTGAGTCTTTCATCTCGCAGTGTTCCTTTCGCTTTGATTGACTCACTACCCTCGTGGCGCAGATTTCTGTGTTGCTGGTGTTTCAAATCTGGTTCAACAATGGGCTCTCGATGGAGACTTCACTCGGTTCGCTCTCGTGGTCACCCTTCCTGTCATTTTCTGCGTATCGGTCGTAAGTTTCCGATGTTTCTCGTACTTGTCTTTCCGCTGATTGATTTTTCCTTGTTCTAGTTCTTCTGCCTTCAACTCATCGGAAACATTTGCTTGATGTACGTGCCGCTCGATCTATCTCGGTTTGTTCAATTGCTCATCTTCATTTAGCTTCGGACCCGTCGCCCAGTATCACGAGAACTCGATGTACTACTCTGCCGTCAAGCCCGATCCCAATCCCGAGGTCGACAACAACCTTCCACATATCACGATCCAACTACCCGTCTACAAGGAGTCCCTAGAAACTGTCATGTTCGTCTATCCCTTACACATCTAACTCAAATTAACAAGCTAATACTTTCCTCCAGTGCACCGTCCGTATTCTCAGTGAAGAAGGCGATGCAAAAGTACGCTCGTCAAGGCGGGACTTCGGGCATCTTCATCTGCGACGACGGTCTCCAACTCATCTCGGAAGAACAGCGTCAAGAGCGTATCGCCTTCTATGCCAACCATAACATCGCCTGGGTCGCCCGTCCGGGACACTCCTCTGATCCTGACGGTTTCAAACGTGCCGGCAAGTTCAAGAAGGCTAGCAAGTACGTTTCCGTTTCTTTTCTTTGCTTGTTTTATCTTGATAGAAGTGCTTATTCAACATTCCCTTTTACGTAGCATGAACTATGGGCTTCAGCTCTCGCTCAAGTTGGAGAAGCATCTTGCTCAGTTGGAAGCTGACGGTGTCGTTGAGGACCCTGATGAGTGTCTCGAAGACAAGGCTATGAAGTTGGCGCAACAGGAGATGTTCGAAGAGTCGGATAAGCGATGGATGCCTTGGTGTGCAAATGGCAAAATGATACGCATGGGAGAGATCGTCCTCATCATCGACGCTGACACTATCATTCCCGAGGTGAGAGGGCTACTACATCGTGAAAAGAGATGCATTGGCTAACAATTGTATTCAAACTCTTAGGACTGCTTCAGGGACGCTGCACGAGAGATGGGCGAATCGCCTGACGTCGCCATCATCCAACACGAATCTGGTACGAATGCCTCCTTCCTGTGATCTACTCACGAGGACCGTACACTAACACTTTATCTCAGATGTCATGCAAGTCGCCAACCACTACTTCGAGAACGGAATCACCCACTTCACGCGCCGAATCAACAAGTGCATCTCCCTAGGCTGCGCAAATGGTGAAGTCGCACCCTTCGTGGGACACAACGCCTTCCTTCGCTGGTCTGCTGTCCAAGACGCCTCTTTCATTGACACCGATGGGAAACGCAAGCAGTGGTCAGAGAACAACGTGTCGGAGGACTTTGATCTCGCTCTCAGGCTGCTCTTGAAGGGATACAACTTGCGATGGGCGACCTACTCGAATGGAGGGTTTAAGGAGGGTGTGTCACTTACGGTTGTTGATGAACTGGCTAGGTGGCAGAAGTACGCTTATGGTGAGTTTCCCTTTTTCGATTGTTGGGATTGAGGCTGATTTGGTGGTTTGGGTAGGGTGTAACGAGATTATCTTCAACCCTCTGGTCAGGTGGTGGCGACTCGGACCGATCAGTAAACAGCTTCGAGGATTTGTATGGTCGAAGGCGCCGCTCCACTACAAGATTGGTATGATGTCCTGTGAGTATCTTGTTCCTTACATAGTTTACGACAACGAGGAATATTCATGCTGACTTTCTCTCTCACGCAGACATGTTTTCGTACTGTGAGTCTTTTTTTGACTTCTTTTCGATCCGACGGGTTGGGCGTTCGTAAAGCCGTCTCGGCTCCTTTGTGCCTCTTCCGTCGAGGCATTTTGCGATTTTTACCTACAACTCCCCTCCTTCCATTGTGATTGTGCCTCCGGCCTCACGTACCCCGAGTGCACGTCACCCGTCTTACTCTCTGTCGAGCGAGGGCTGATTCGTCGACACACCAACAATCCATCGGATTGATCCTGCCCGCACTGGCTCCACCAATCCTCCCTCTTCCACTTCTTTCTCTCCGTATATTCTTGGGTTTTCTCTTCGTCTTTTCTTTCATCCGCCCTATCACACTACCCGCCATGGCATGGTCGCTGACGGCTTCTTTTCTCTTCGCATGATAGATGGGATTGCTGCCGCGACTCTAGGCGGTGTCCTCAACTACCTCCTCCTTGGCCTGGCCCCTCAGATCGACCGCTTCTACTTGCACAGCTTCGAAATTCTTTTAGCATGCACGGTCGTCTTCCCTGGTATTGGTAACTTGGGGTATACGTTGCTTGAGTATCGGCTTGGACATCGGAATTTCTTTGGTGCGCTTTTCGAGAATTTGAGGTGGATTCCTTTCTTGTGAGTGTTTTTGTTGATCCTTTTGGTGTCGATCGGAGGGGCTGATTATTCTTTCTTTCTTTCTTTTTATCTTTTTTAATCCTACCCTCGCTGGTGTTATCGCTCATCTCGGCACTCGATAACCATGCGCTGCCGATCGGTAGCATGTTCTTCTTCGGCGGAATGAGCATCCATCTATCGACCGCTCTTCTTGCTCACCTCTTCTCGTATGACATGTAAGTCCTTCCTTCCTTCATTAACTATTAGTCTCTCTGGACCTTCCTGATCGACACTAACTCTATCTTCCCGTTCTATAGGACCTGGGGGTCTACAGGAAAGGAAGTCGAACGCTCATCTTTCTGGATTGAAGGTATGTACCAACTTCTACGCGTCCTTGTGCCTCTGTCGGGTCATGAAGTTCAGGTGCTGACTAACACATGTCTTACAGTGCCCAGGATCTGGAGAGGCTTCAAGTTAACGTTCACGATCTGCTTCCTCTGCATAGCCATGATAGCCATCTTCGCTTCCCCCGTCTTGCCGTTTGAGTGGCAAATTCATGGGTGGGAGTGGGCCTTGGTGATCCCCCTTGCGTTGAATGTTGGGTGCCATATCCTTCTTCCGGTAAGTGACCTTACCCTTTTCGTCCTTCCTTCGTTATGTCTTTTATTGTGTTGTGAAGAAGAGTTCTGACTGACCAAATACCTACCTTGCAGATCGTACTGAACCCCTGGTTGATGATCTTCTCGTATTGAAAGGACTGCGCCCTCTCCAGACGGAGCCCTCTCACCTCCGCCCTTCTCAAGTTCCTCCAGTTCGCCGTCACTCTCTTTACCGGATATGCACGACTTGGGCTTCATTCTTCATTCGATGCCTTGCGGCGGCGATATCAACGGACCGCACTCATCCATTTATCCATCCTCCCATCCATTCATTTCATTTCATTTCGACTGTTTGGGCTTTTCGAGTTCAATTGAATGTCAAGACCTTGCGTCGTTGCTCTCCCGCGATCGGTGTCCCCTTCCGAATACGGATACTCTCTTTCTGATTCCACCACATTCATTCAATAACTTACCTACTTGTCACTCGATTCTAATTATGGACAAAGGACATTGTACCATACTACCGTACCGCATGCCGCTCGCTGGCTCGCTTACTGCTCACACGCGCTCTCGTTCCCTTCGTCTCATCTCTTCACGTTCCTTGTTCGATCACCCTCGCTCTTGATGTATCATCCCCCTTCCTGTCTTTCCAGAGTCACGATATCTCCGGACGGTTTAGGTTTCTGTTCTGTCTTTTCTTCTCTTTCACCTGGTACACTGTGTTCAATTGGCCTTGCTTTCTTCTAGCTAGCTCAGTGTTCAAAGCTTCGGGCGTTTGGGTGTATATAGTCCGGACCGTTTCCTCTCGGTTGGATTGGTGCTGGACATTTTTCGCTATCATCTATCATAGACTTGTCAATATCAATATATTTTTGTTCGTACTAGTAGAATGCCACGAATTATTTATCCTATAGGATTTCGTATCCGACGAGTCTGACCGTTGACTGCTGACCGCTGAGATTTCGATTATGTGTTGGGGGTAACCATGGCTTGTCAATGGACCCGTCAGTTCTTGTCAGGATTCATTCATTTACTATGTTACACGTTCAAGTAGTATTCCTTTCCGGTTTCTCCTTGCCATATAAATCAAGTCATGAACAACGCAACCATCATCCGCTGCTAAAATTAAAGCTTTGACTGGTCGCTAGCACCTCCTGCCGCTTGCCCGAGTCTGATCACGACCTTCCCGAACTGCTCCCCGCTAGCCAAAAGCTGGAAGCCCTCCTCAGCGCTCTCTAGCCCGCCCTCGATAACACGGGAGAGGATGGGTACGATGCGGTGTTTGGATATAAACGCRGTAGCGTCTTCCAGGTCTTTTTGAGAACCCATTGTTGAGCCGATGAATTGGTGGTTCTTGAGTACTTCTTTCATTGTTAGAGTTACGCTTGGGTTTGCGGTCCTATTTTTAGGAGGGTGGAAAGTCAGAAAAACGTCAAAAAAGAAACATCGAGAGGAGGACGAGAGGGAGAGAGAGGGGAGGGAAGGACGTACATTCCATAACACACGACTCTGCCACCCTGTTTGAGGTACCTCCCAATTTGACCAAAGATATTTCCACCTGCAGAGTCGATGACGGCGTCCAGCGTAGATCCTTTCTTGTCCTTCTGGAGGAGGTCATTAATCTGGGCTGGCCAGTCCTCTAAAGCAATTTATTTAATTAATCCCGGGTCAATTTCTACGATAAGCAAATTGAAGAAGCTCAACAAACTTACTATCCTTGTAATTAGCCCCACCCTTCACTCCAAGCCCAACAGCTCGATCGATCTTCTCCTTCGTCCCACTTGTCACGTACACGTTCGCTCCTGTCGCGATGCAGAATTGCAAAGCGAGGAGAGCGACACCCCCGCCGATTCCGGTGATCAAGACGTTGTGGCCTGGTTGAATTTGCGCGTTTACCATCGTCGCTCTGTTCGTCACCCAAAATAATATTTCATGCCATTGTAAGCGTACGGGTTTGAAAGCAGCGAGAGAGGAACGAACCTCCAAGCAGTAACTGCGCCTACGGGTAAAGCGGCAACATGAACGTCTTCCAGATGTTCTGGAGAAGGGATGACCAGCTCGCGTTTGACGACGAGGTATTCGGCGAATGTCCCGCCTACGGGTGAGCTCCCTAGGATTGAAAAACTATATTCGATAAGACAAATTAGTGTACCGTAGGGCAGGCAAAGGAGAGAGAGGAATGGCTTACTAGGATTCGGGACCAACTGGGTCGCTCTTCCAACCACGGCTGGGGTTCAGGAGGACTCGTTTGTTGAGAAGAGTATCATCGGACGTTCCGGATGCGATGACAATTCCTACGCTCCAATCGGGTTAGCCTGAGATTATCGCAGGCTCTTCCGGAGAGACGCACCTGCACCATCTCCTCCGTACGGACTCCCGACCGTGATCGCGGGATACATGCCTTTCCTGACCCAAACCTGTGGAAGACGAAGATGTACCTCTTTCATTAGAATGAGATTCAAACAAAAATACAGGAGTCCAGACGCACATCCTTATGATTAAACCCAACTGCAGTAAGCTTGAGGAGCACCTCATCGCTCTTCAACTCCGGGACCGGTTTCTCTTCAAGAACTGCATCGAATTTGTACGGCCCGTCGCCGTTCGATTTCTGGACTACGAGGGCCTTCGAGACCTTGGGATACGGGTAGGAAGACATGGTCCAGTAAGTGGTGGTGGTGGTGGTGGTTGGGGGGCTGGTAAGTCAATGAAGGGCGTCTTTGTCATATAAATTGCTGGCTTACTACTCAAGCCTACTCCACTCAAGGCTTACTGTACTGTATAGGAACCGAATGCGGGGAAAGGGTCAAGGAATTGCGACACAGGRACTRCGGGGTACCGGCAAAGCGATATTCCGTGCCGGTTAGCAGACCCTGAATATTTTTTTAATTATTTCCGGTGTGTGACGGGTCTGTGACAGGTCGCGATCGTGACATGCGACGCGCCTGAAGTTAATGCCAATGGACGCGTCCATCCACTCGCTGCCAATAGCCAGAAGCAAGAACACCGCGCGAAAAGGGAGCTGGCCTTGGAGCARCTCCATTYCCTRCACTCTCGGACTAGGAAAGAGACCGGTTCTTCGATCACAACACGCTTCGGTGGCGGCGACGCAACTCCTCACTTCTCTTCCTTTTTCAAGACGGAGCCTCGAGGCCGGTAGGGTTCGAAAATTCGGGAAGGGAGGCGCACACACAACAGGTACACAAGCACATTTTCACGATCGATGGATGGCAGGGCTGCTGGTTATCGTCACAATCGATGTCTTCTTTCTGGACACGTTGGGTGAAACGGGGGTGGGCATTCATGCTACTCAGCGGTATCACTATCAATTCAACAGCAACGAATGAATGGATACCCTCGGATCTTGTTGAAACGAGTGACCGACTAATAAATAGTCAGCTATGAAGATATCGATTGACAAGAATTCACTTGATCGATATTAAATAAACCAGAAGCAGGGGGCCTGGGCAACATATTCAGCGGAGAGAAATTGGCCAGCAAGAACCATTTTCGAGCCACCCGAAGAGGCCTTTGTGATAGAAGGCCTAGTTGAATTTAGGCGGTTCGACCTTTTCGAACTGGGCAATCTCTCCTGGCCGTTTCTTCATAGCATCCGCCACCTGCTCTGCGCAGGAAGCATGCCTCAAGCAATGCTGAAGCAGCCCTTTGAGGAGGTCGTCCATGGTACGTCTGCGGCTTTGCGAGTGTTAGTGCCGACGATTCGGACCCAGTCGGTGCCTAGTAAAACCAGAGTCGCAGTTGGCCAATTAGTCGAAGTCACAGAGAGAGAGGGAGAGAGGGAGATTATTGCTGAAGGACACGTGCGTGCTGATAGGTTTATCGTAAATATGGTGCACTCCCGCGGCGAAGGACTCCGTATGGAGGGGTATCTTACGAGCAGGTCGCACTTTGGCTGCACCTGAGTCGTTGCAGCTGAATCTACGAACTAGTGTTGACCGTCAGTATCGGTTTATTCAAGTTTATATGACTCGAGGAGCTCGCTGTTAGCTGTTAGCTGTTAGGTGACTCGAAGAAGTCACTCGAGATACGGATTCATTTCGAGATATAGATCCAGATCGAATTCGCTGTCCAGCCTCCACCATCTTTGTCGTATTCAAGGGAATTGTTCGCCTGTGTGTAGCAAGCCGTGAATGATCATCATCATCAAGCTTTCAAAATTTCAAAGCTTACCCCAACCGCGGAGTCAACACAGCGAGTAACGTCAGAAACAACGAGCTCGAGATGCTGGGGGTGTACCCGGTGGGCTTGAATGAGAGGCTGAAAAATATGTTGGAGAGCGCTCATTGGCAATGACGAGTGATGGGTAGGTAGTCGGTCGAGAGAGCTAGGAGGAGACAGAGTAGTAGGGAGCAGCAGAGGCGTCCCATACTATTCAGGACTTGAAATTTGAGTTTCTGTCGAGTGGCTTGTAGATGCTCAGGAGCCGAAACTACCCTTTTAATCAGAGAAGGGTGCTCGATTTTGTCGATACATGGTGCTATAGAATATTATGATTTACGTGCAAGGCTTCTCAGGCTCGCTGAATCGCATTCCTTTGCCAGTGCCAGTAAATCTTTAAATTAGAGGATCCACTTCGGTGTTCAGCCAGAGCCCACTGCTCGCTAGAGTTCACGAGATACGTAACATCTATCGTCAGTCAAACAATGCTATGGAGTGTGGGGCTAAATTCCTGACCTGTTCTAGACGCTGTCTTCGGCGTTGGACTACTGCTTCAGCTTGAGCCCAGAAATCATTCTCCGGGTCCGCACTTGTTCCAACCCAATCCTCCAGTAAATCGTTACCGTCGCGATGGATAGCCAAAGGCTCCGAAGGTTTAGTATCCATGCAGCCGTTGATTACGCGCATGTCAACTTCCCCTTCCCCGATAGCTTTGATATCACCAAAGCTGATGTGCGAATCGGAGAAGTAATCTTCATCGCACCAGACTATAAGGATGCGGAGCCCTGACGCACACAGGCACAAGACTTCTCTCACCATTTGCACGAGACCTCTCTCCGGACAATAGCGGAGGTCAAGGGAAAAGTGCGTCAGGCACTTCAATTGGGAAAGGTTTCCCCCTTGCTTCCAATCTTCCTCTTCAAAACATGCAAGGTCCAGGTGGGTGACGTTATGGAAGATTGGGTAGTGGAAGATGTATTGTCCTTTTGCGATTATTTGTCCAAAGACAGATATCCCAGCTGGGACAAGCAGGGGTTCAGTAGAGCTGAAAATCTCTTGCACGCTGGGAGTGGTGATATTATCCCAAATCACAAGATTTCGAACCCCACGACACATTTTCAGAGCGGATGCGATCTCGGTATTGATGTTTATGGTGGTAAGGACGAATATCTTGATGTATGTTGCGAAGAACTGTGGAGGTTTGCTGGTCTCTGGATCGAGCAATGTGCGACAGAAAAGCTTCGCAATGCCGGGGCGTCTTAGCATGACCCTGAAGTAGATTTTGGGCTCCACCCTATGATTTTGTCTTCTGTTAAGTTCTATGATCCTGCAATGCACCACGCAATGCAACCACTTACCATAGCTGCACTCTCTTTGATACGAGTGCGCAACGCGGACCGTCCCCATTCTCTCCTGCAAGCTCGAAGACTGTACGTCCGATGTCTTCAGGTAGATCGGCGAACCGATCAAAACTGGAGGGRACGTTCATGGGATCGACGAAGTGCAAAGACGAAGCGCGCAAACAGCCTTGGACGATAGCAGCCGGATCATGATCCCACGATGCTAATCAGCTCCCGGCTGGGATACCTTCGTGTCCGATTGCGCCCCTTCTTCCACAAATAGTTCTTCACAACTTCAGCTAACGAAAGTCTGGACTTCTGATGTCACCATTAACACGCGGTCAACTTTGAACCACTGACCGCGCGTAGTTCTGAGAATAAAGTCAAACCCTGCCACTCCATGACCTAGGTTTGGAGTCAACTAAGATATGTGACAGCCACGGAGTGTATCAGGGGTATGGATGGTGGCAGTGAGAGGATAGGACGAGACAGGAGTGTCTCAAAGAACGACTCTAAGTACGATTCAGAATTTGAGACGGAGTGTAACGCGATTTTCCTGTCAAGTGAAGTGCTCAGGAGCCCAGAGTGGCGGTTGAATAAACGAAGGGCGTTAATTTTGTCGAAACATGCAGTTATTCAGTACATCTCTTGAATCGTATTCCTTGACTGAGTACCAGTAAATCTTTGAGTTGAAGGATCTCCACTTCGATGTTCAGCTGGAGCTCACTGCAAGCTAGAGGTCATGAGAACGTAGAATTTATTGTCAGTTAAACGAGACTATGGCATGAGAGGTTGTAATCCTGACCTGTTCTAGACGCTGTCTTCGGCCTTTGACTACTGCTTCAGCTTGAGCCCAAAAATTGTTCTCCGGGTCAGCACTTGTTCCAGCCCAATCTTCTAGTAAATGTTGAAAATGGCGGTGGATCGCCAATGGCTCCCGAGGTCTACCATCCATGCAGCCGTTGATTACACGCATGTCAACTTCCCCTTCCCAAATAGCTTTGATATCACCAAAGCTGATGTGCGAATCGAAGAAATATTGTTCATAGCACCAGACTATAAGGATACGGAGCCCTGAAGCACACAGGC
Organism: Candolleomyces aberdarensis; assembly: GCA_004126415.1. Lineage (NCBI taxonomy): Eukaryota > Fungi > Basidiomycota > Agaricomycetes > Agaricales > Psathyrellaceae > Candolleomyces > Candolleomyces aberdarensis. The sequence goes on from SDEE01000805.1 coordinate 15,981, forward strand.
GCAGAGCTTCTCTCGCCATTGGCACGGGAAGGCTCGAATGATGGCGAAGGTCAAGGGAAAAGTGCGTCAGACACTTCAGCTGGGAAATATTTTCGGCTTGCTTCAAATTGTCATCGAAACATGCAAGGTCTAGGTGGGTGACATTTTGGAAGATTGAGGAGTGGAAGATATCATCTCGTCCTTCGCCGATCATTCGTCCACAGATGGATATCCCAGTTGGGTTCAGCAAGGGTCCAGTGGAGCTGAAAATCTCTTGCATGTCGCTACTATTATCCCAGATCAGAAGAGTTTGAAGCGCATGACACTTTTTTAAGGCGGCTACGATCTCGTTACTGACGCCGATGTTGACAAGGACGAATATCTTGATATGCGTTGCGAAGAATTCTGGAGGTTTGCTGGTCTTTGGATCGAGCAATGTGCGACAGAAAAGGTCTGCAACTTCGTCCACACGTCTCAGAACAACCCTGTGGTAGATTTTGGGCTCCACCCTGTAGTTTGCTCGTCCGTTAAGTTCTATGATCCCGCAATGCACCATACAATGCAACAGCTCACCAAGACTGCACTCTCTTTGATACGAGCGCGCAACGCAGACCGTCCCCATTCTCCGCTGCAAGCTCGAAGACTGTACGTCCGATGTCTTCAGGTAGGTCTGCGAACCTGTTAAAACTGGAGAGAGTGTTCATGGGATCGACGAACTGCAAAGACGAAGTGCGCAGAGGGCTTTCAAGAGCCTTGGACGGTGATAGCAGCCGGATCATCCCACGATTTGAATTGGCGCCCAGTCGCCCTCGAAACTAGGGATATATGCCTCCCCGTCCGATTGTGCCTCTTCTTCCACAAATAATCCTTCACAGCCTCAGTTGAAAGACACGTCGGGTTTGAATGTCGCCGTCAACAAGCAGTCAGCCATACCACTGACCGCGGGCCGTTCCGGTATTAAAGTCAAACCCTCTCCGCGGCCTAATTTTGTGGTCAACTTACATATGCGCCGGCCACGGAGCATGCATAAGGCTTCATACTTGTAAATAGTGCTGTATATAGACAATATGGAAGTCACTTGAACGTATTAAATGATGGAGAGACGGATGGAGCGGCAACAGAAGAGATAATCATGCGAGTCCAAGGGCCCTGCGTGTTTTTGTTATGCGGTGCTCAGGAGCCGGAGTGGCCGTTGGATCAGCAAAGGGCACTTGATTTTGTTGATACATTTAGTAAATCTCGTAGATTGTATTCCTTGACTAAGTACCAGTAAATCTTGGAATTGAAGGATCTCTACTTTGATGTTCAGCAAGAGCTCACTGCAAGCTAGAGGTCACAGGACATACTGTCAGCCAAACAATACTAGTGAGAGGTTATACTCCTGACCTTTTCCAGACGTTGTCTTCGGCCTTGGACTACTGCTTCAGCTTGAGCCCAGAAATCATTCTCTGGATCAACACTTGTCCCAGCCCAATCTTTGAGCATATCGCCACCATCGCGATAAATCGCCAAAAGCTCCGCAGGTCCACCATACATGCAACCGGTGATCGCACGCATGTCAACTTCCCCTTCCCAAATAGCTTTGACGTCACCAAAGCTGATGTGCGATTCGAAGAAGTGATCTCCATAGCACCAGATTATAAAGATGCGGAGCTCTGAAGCACACAGGGCACAGGGCTTCTCTCGCCATTTGCGCGGGACTACTCGAACGATAGCGAAGGTCAAGGGAAAAGTGTGTCAGACACCTCAGCCGGGAAAGACCTCTCGCTTGCTTCAAATCGTCATCGTCAAAACATGTAAGGTCCAGGTGGGTAACGTTTCGGAAGATTGAGGAGCGGAAGATATCGTCTTGTGCTTCGGCGATCCTTTGTCCACAGATGGATATCCCAGTCGGGTTCACCGAGGGTTCAGTGGAGCTGAAAATATCTTTCATGTGGCTACTACTATCCCAGATCAGAAGATTCCGAACCCCGCGACACTTTTTCAGGGCGGTTGCGATCTCTTTACTGACGCTGATGTAGGCAACGACGAATATCTTGATATGTGTTGCGAAGAACTCTGGAGATTTGCTGGTCTCTGGATCGAGCAATGTACGACAGAAGAGGTCCGCATCGGGCTTCACGTTTTAGCAAGACCCTGCAGTAGATTTTGGGCTCCACCCTATCGTTTGCTCATCCGTTAAGTTCTATGATCACCCGGCAATGCAACAGCTTACCAAAACTGCACTCTCCTTGACACGAGTGCACAACACGGACCGTCCCCATTCTCTGCTGCGAGCTCGAAGACTGTACGTCCGATGTCTTCAGGTAGGTCGGCGAACCGATTAAAACTGGAGTGAACATCCTTAGGCCCGAAGAACTGCAAGAACGAAGTGCGCAAAACCGCTTTCAAGAGCCTTGAATGATAGCAGTCGCATCATTCCACGATATCTCACGATCATTGGCCGCCCCGATTGCCCTCAAAATTAGGAAAATAGCCTCATGTCCGGTTGCGCCTCTTATTCCACAAATTATCTTTCAAAAACTCGGGTAGTGGACTTAGTTTTTGGGGTCAACTAAAATATGTGCTGGCTATGGAGCAAGCTTCGGGCTCCGATGATGAGGATTTAATCATCTTTATGAAGTCAAATGGCGGACATGGCAGTCGGATTCGAACATCGAGAATCTATACCAAGCCATAGCAGGCTTTTAAAAAATGAGGTAGGCAGATATGATACCAGTCACTTGAATGTATTAATAGAAGCGGCAAGCAGAAGAGACATTATACGTATATCGATCTTAACCAAACGAAAAGGCGATTCAATCTTCGATTCTTTTGACTTTCGCTTTTGCACCATCCGAATCTGAGGAGACCAAGGCCTGTTTCGTTCCTATTCTCGAGCCAAAAAGCAGTCAGTACGAGAGATAGGAGCAGAGATTCATGGACGACGTGCGATGGGCTCATCAAAAAGGCGAATCCGAAGGTGATGTGGCCTTTGATCCATCTGCACAGACCTGGACTCCCAATGGCATGAAAATCAGGTTTACTCCGTGAAAAGGACTTGGAAGGGGCAGGTTTACGTTGAATCGAGCTGACGGGCGAGGAATTACATGGACTACGCATTCTCTTCCTGATGCTCGTCCGGATCGAATTTGCTATCCAATTTCACGTACCATTCTCCTTCGTTTTCTGGGAGATATCGTAGCTGTAGAAGAGCCTAATTAACCACGAGCAAATTATCATCTCAGTGAAGAACTCTGCAATTACCCCAAACCAAGCAAAGGGATTCGCGTCAGGAGGAACGAGACACCAGGGATTTGCCTGCCGGGTCTCGATGAGAGGTCGGAGGAGACTCACGTCGGACTTGGAGGGGTTCATAGGGATGATGAACAGTGGTAGTAAGAGAATAGGAAAAGGTAGAAGTGTCTCGATGAGAACGACTCCAAGTACCCTTCTGAGTCTGAGACGGAGACAATCCCCAACCTGATTTTCCTGTAAAGTGAAGTGAATTGCTCCGGAGTCCAGAGTGGCCGTTGATTCAGCGAAGGGCGTTCGATTTTGTCGATACGTGAAGTTACTCAGTACATCTTGTGGGTCGTATTCCTTGATTAAATACCAGTAAACCTGGAAATTGAAGGATCTCCACTCCGGTGTTCAGCCAGAGCTCGCTGCAAGCTAGAGGCCACGAGATACGTAGAATGTACTGTCAATGAAACAAGACTACGGAGCGAGAGGTTATACTCCTGACCTGTTCCAGACGTTGTCTTCGGCCTTGGACTGCTGCTTCGGCTTGAGCCCAGAAATTGTTCTCTGGGTCAACACTTGTCCCAGCCCAATCTTCAAGTATATCGGTATATGGGCGATTGATCGCCAAACGCTCCGGAGGTCCAGCAGGAGTACCACGCATGCAACCGTTGATTGCACGCATGTCAACTTCCCCTTCCCAAATAGCCTTGATATCGCCAAAGCCGATGTGCGATTCGGAGAAGTGATCTTGATAGCACCAGATTATAAGGATGCGGAGCCTTGAAGCACACAGGCGCAGGGCTTCTCTGGCCATTCCCGCGGGACTACTCGAATAATAGCGAAGGCCAAGGGAAAAGTGCGTCAGACACTTCAGCTGGGAAAGATTTCTTGCTTGCTTCAAATCGTCATCCTGGAAACATGCAAGCTCCAGGTGGGTGACATTTTGGAAGATTGGGGAGGGGAATATATCGTCTCGTTCTTCGGGGATCCAGATGGATATCCTAGTTGGGCTCAGCAAGGGTTCAGTGGAGCCGAAAACCTCTTGCATACTGCTACTACTATCCCATATCAGAAGAGTTCGAACCCCAAGACACTTTTTCAACTTGAAGGCGGCTACGATCTCTTCTCTGACACTGAATCCGGCAACTTGAACGACGAATATCTTGATATGTGTTGCGAAGAATTCCGGAGGTTTGCTGGTCTCTGGGTCAAGCAATGTGCGACAGAAAAGCTTTGCAACGGCTACGCGTTTCAGCACGACCCTGTAGTAGATTTTGGGATCTACCCTATAGTTTGCTTATCCATTAAGTTCTATTGCACCATGCAGTACGATAGCTCACCATAACTGCACTCTCTTTGATACGCGTGCGCAATGCGGACCGTCCCCATTCTCTGCTGCGAGCTCGAAGACTGTACGTCCGATGTCTACAGGTAGGTCTGAGAACCGATCAAAACTGGAGAGACCGTTCATGGGATCGACGAAGTGCGAAGACGAAGTGCGCAAAGGTCTTTCGAGAACCTTGGACGATAACAATCGGATGATCCCACGATATTAACGCCAGTCAAAACTTGGTCAAAACTATGGATCCGTGCAGCCATGTCCAATTGCACCTCTTCTTGCACACATTATCCCTCACAACGCCGGTTAACAAACACGTCCCGTTCCCGCTACCGTAAGGTAAGAAGCGGGTCTTGTAGCGCACCCCCGCGACCACTCGATCATCAAAAAATGTTTCTGGCGATGGAGCCGTTTTACGGGCCGGGTGTTCTAGCCCCTCGCTGCACCCCAATGTTTGGCTAGTGCACGCCATCCCTTCAGCGGCAGACAGATAGTATGTCGTCTTCCTCCTCCAATCCTTTGAGTACCAGCAATGTGCATCTAGCGGCTTCGCAACTGTTAAGATACATGTGTGAAGTTTATAACAGAATTCATTTGAACTGCTCTCTTGGATCTTTTCAGCTATTTGCTGACCCCGACTTGCGCGAGCGCGAGCACGCCRAAGGCGGGCGCCAGCGAGTGCACAGAGTCACATCTACCAATAATTCTGAGTGAGCCAGCTCGACCTTCTGGCAAGCTTCAAGTTGAACTTTCTCAACTCTTTGCAGACTTTGGGAGCCTCCAGCAAGACTTTCTTGTTTACTAGAATTGGTAGCGGGCTAGGGCCACCTGTTGGCCGCTCCAAAACTTATTTTAACAATACCATATTTTCGAACACACGAGAATGACCTGCCAGTCACCCCCCGGGTGACCCCGGATCGCTTGTGCCGCCATCACATGACCCCATCAAATCTCA
>SDEE01000806.1:0-21402 GCA_004126415.1 Candolleomyces aberdarensis
TACTGTCTGCTTTCATTACTGTTTTGCATCTTCAAACAACTTCAATTTATCGCTAGTTTCCAATATTGATTTTTATTTCATAATATTCAAGTTGACTCTGCACTCTGAGCAGTCAAACAATTCCATAATGAATGATAGCTAGCAAGTCAAAAATGCCTCGGTCAAACTGCCGTGCGCAGCATCGGCCCGCTCCCACTATGTTTGAGAATCGGAGAGTTATGCTTTCGAACGAATTCGAAGAGCGAATGAAGGATACCACTCGGCGAAGTGATCTTGCGAGAGCGTCGACTGTGGAAATTTTGAAAATGAAAACGATTCGGACAAAACTCTTGATGTGAACAGAGCGCGATAATATCGATAAAGGATCGAATGGTGAAATTGGGTAGGGGTCGAGGACCACTTGGAGGCAGGATGCTGGCCTTTTGATTCCATTGACGCCAAGCATATACCCGATGACGATCTTGTTCAGTGCCCGAGAGACACAGGCCAGGGAAAGCCAATCGTTTCTGCCGAGTTCATCTACGATGCGGAGCACTAGCTCTTTCGGGAGTTGGCCCAAACCAGAACACTCTGAGCTGTATAGCTCCTGCCCTATCTCGCTCATCAGGTGTCTGTCGAGCATCTGTTCGTCAGTGATCGAAACATGCAATATAGTATAGGACCCTCACTGCGGCGATTGGAAAGTGCAAAGAGATGACGATCTATAGATCTAGAGGGTTTTACTCAAAGGCTTTATTTGGTCCTCTTGAGCTTTATCCGTGCGCGTGACGTGACGCGTGGCAGGTAAGAATGCAAAAAAATCCAAGTTATTGTAAATTTGGATCCATATGCAATAATCCGGCAAGGAGTCAGAACCACATGAGAGTCATTCTAGAGTTACTGTTCACAAAAATGGGTCCAAGCTGCCGACCATTCAACCCCATCTGCAAGTCACAATCTATATAACGGTCAGCAGGCACTATCGCGACAAACTTGATACCGCAGAATAGAAGAATCAAATCGAAGAAGAGTCGATAAAATACGCCTGTCTCCTTGAGATCCGCGAACATTTCCCCTCGTGTTTTCGGGAGACGGATATCCAATTCTCCAACTTGAGATATCTCCTTCCGTATGTTGAGCACGTCCGAGTCGAGACTCCCGTCTGACACACCGTGACCGTTATCCATGAGCTTAGGGAATTCGAGGCAGTCCTTGTTCTTGAAGTCCAAGCGAACACTGATTGTCTCGGGCGCTAATACTTTGATAGATTTCAAGCATTTGGCGAGGTTTTCTGGGCTGAATCTCGTCATTCCATCGAATGTATAAAGAATTTTGACGGATTCCAAACAAGGGAGTAATTTGCTGTTCTGAGGATCAGAACCTATGGTGGTGGCGACCAGAAATTCGAGGTCATCCGGTGACGCGACGATTCGACGCAAACGAGATTCGGGTAAGAACTTGAAAGTGGGTGGTGACTTCAATTTGGTGCCAGCGGAGCTTGATGATGACTCCAAACCAATCTTCAAGTCGTTCTGTAGCCGCTCGAGGTCCGATTTCAGCTTCAACTTGTCGCTAGGTGTTGGGTCGGTCTGCATGACCAAAAATTCGAGATTGGCAAACGCGCTTATCCCTTCCATCAGGACCCCAAGGGTCTGAATGTTGGACTGGAAGTCGTGCAATCGGAGTTTTGGGAGGTGTGGCATCGCCAAAGCCAGACGCCGAAGGATGAACTTGACCTCTTCCAAATCCGTAGGACGGGACTGGAAGACTAATCGAAAATGCTGGAGCTTGGACGCGTTCAGCATGGGGTATATCCACTGGGAGAATGGCGGGCATAGAAAATCCAATCCGGCAATGGTTAGATAGGCGAGGTTGGTAACATCCGGGTGTGTGTAACGAAGGGGCTGAATTCGGGGCTTCAGGCGCGGAGATTGCTTGTAGCGCTTGTCATCGAGAACTACTGCATCCCGGGAACCTTCTTTCAGCTTGGCCATGCTGCGCCCCAAATATTTTCGAACGCCTTTGAGAAGTTTCGATCGCAGTGTTGCCGTTTGGGGTACGTTCAAGTCCTTACGGAACTGATAGAACTGCCCTACATGACCCGGTGTCCCCTGGAATATAATCTGCTTGATAGGCTTGGAGAAAACTGCATCAAACAGTTCTTGAAATACCTCCACCACCTCCTTCTGTACGTTGGGCGCAGGGAAAGGCGAATTCTCGATCGCGTATAGGAAGGTTATGGACTGGAATGAATCTGAGGAGCGAAGGAAAGATGCCACTCGGCGAAGTGAAGTTGAGAGTGATCTGACTTTGGAAAAGCCGAACACGAGCTTGACAAAATCTTTGATGTGAACAGAGCGCGATAGTAGCGATAAAACGTCGAATGGTGAGATTGGGTCGGGGTCGAGGATCACTTTAACGTAGGATGCTGGCCTTTTGATTCCATTGACGTCCAGCATGTGTCCAATGACGATCCTGTTCAGCGCCCGGTTGACACAGCACAGAGAGAGACAGTCCCTTCTCCCAAGTCCCTGTGATATGATGCCAAGGACCAGCTCCTCTGGTAGGTTACCCCAACTGGATCTCTCTGAGTCGTGTAACTCCTCGTTACGAACGTCGGTCATCAGAGGCTTATTGTTATTCAGTGTTAAGATATGCAGAGCGTTAGGAAAACCCTCACCGCGCCTATTGGGAAGTCAACAACAATGGTAAAAAGCAGGGGTTCATGCTTTCTACGTGGACGCTATAACCGATGACAGTGTGAAAACCGCAGCCCTGTCTTATTTTGGGTCGTCGGAACACAGCCTCAGGGCGCTTAACACTTCACGATCCCCACCGAACGGAAATAACATTTATCTTAGTTGGAATGATGGTGATAATACATTCTACCGTTCAGATATCAGCCAAAAAAAGACTGAGAAATGGCTGGGGAAAATTGGACGGCACTATACAACGCGAATATTGTAAAACTGGATACGGCGTCTGGGTACGGTTTCTCAATCTGCCCCTTCTCTCTTACAAGGCCGGATTCTTCTTGGATTTGCTACGAGTCTTTGCGGAGCTCGCAGGAGTGTCTCCAGTGGCCGGTCCACTTGCACTCGTGTTGACCGTAGCAGCGGCTTGGGTAACACGGGCAGTGCCCTTAGACGCCTTACTCTAGACGATTGTTAGCCTGCGTATTGCGAGTGCCGTGATACTGAACGACGACAGACCTGAGAGGCGGGGGTGCGGGATGCACCAGCGGGAGTAGTCTTCTTGGTGGGAGGCATTCTGAGTTGGACAGAGAAAGAGCACGGGCTGGGTCCAGGAAAGATCAGTCAGTTCGTTGGAAAGGTAGTGGGTGTTGGACTGACCGTAGGTGTAAGAGGTTGTGGACGATTGCTGGCGAGAATAGCACTCGAGTCCTAAGATTTTATACCTGTCTGGCTAAAGAAAATACGACCAACCAAAAATAACTCGTTCATGTCCGACGAGAGAGCGATATCAGCCGTTGAGGCTTCGGATGGGACAGGAACCTCTGAGTGCTTTTCGCCATGGGTTGTTTCAACGTCAGCATAATTCTCGCGGGACGTTTACCACATTAGTTCGACTCGAAAAAGTCAAGCTTGACCCTTGACGGAGAATTTGGCGTTGGTCGTTGTTAACCTCTGGGCTTGAGCTAACCGTTGTAGAGCTAGGAAATCCGAGTTCGAAAACAGAAGATGGATCACGACAGTAGTATCCCATAGTTGCGGGCAGACTCTGCCATAAATGAGTAGATGAAAGATTTTCGGACTGTCCGACTGTGGCCGATCGTCGATTGTTGGTTCATAGCAGAAGGGAGAACCAGGATCAAGAAGGCAAATACAGACACTTGAGGTCAGTATAATATTAACAGATAACTTCAGACTCTAGAGAATCCAGCTGCAGCCCAGATTTCTGCCGGGCTGGGGACGATGGCGTGATGATGGTGGTTGGAGGCAAGTCGGAGGCGGGAGTCGGCCCGTCGGGAGTTCGTCGCCGGCACGGCAATCAGGTGAACCGGTCTCTCACGTGAATATTGAGAGCCAATCACCGGTGCGGAGTTTGATTCCGTGGAGGACCCGGTGCTCACCGTCGTCCGCGACATTTTATCCTCCATCTCCTCCTCCCTCCACACGACGTAGACGCCCTTCTCGACGGCGAGCACAATGATGGCCTCTCGAGCTCTTGGAATTGGTGCTGCCCTCAGGCAGTCAGCTTTGGCACCCCGAACACGTGCGTATATGACCTCACAGGTTGCTCTCTATATTGGAGGCACCGGAATAGCGACGAGCTCGAGAGCTAATTCGTTCTGCTAGTGCGCAACAACGCTGTTATGCGAAATGTTGTGGCTAGAAGGTAGGCCGCATACTCCGGCCTCATGGAAGAAATGTGCAGCTGAACAGTGCATATTAGATCTGTGACCACCAACTCCCTGCCTCCATCTGCTGCCGACAGTATCCTCAACGAACAACGCCTGAAGCGACCAAACAGCCCGCACTTCACCATTTACCAACCTCAACTGACATGGGTTGGCTCCATTGCTAACCGTGTCACTGGTGTTGGCCTCAGCGTCTGTACGTGATTCCAACCATCCACGGGGGCGATTGGTGTGGCTGACCTCTGTCCCTTTAGTGCTCTACGGCTTCTCTATCGCCTACCTCATCGCTCCTGGAACCTTCGACAGCACGCACGTTATTGAAGCCGTCCAAACTCTCCCCGAATCCGTCAAGTACGCCGGCAAATTCATTCTCGCTGCACCTTTCTCCTACCATGCCATCAACGGATTGAGGCATTTGGCCTGGGATTCCGGAAAATGTGAGTGTCCTCATCATCCCCTTTTTGTCTTTTCCAAGCTCTGATTCTCTTTCTTGTAGTCTTGTCAGTCAAGGGTGCTTATAGCACTGGCTATGCCGTGCTCGGCGCGACCGCTGTCTCGTCCGTCATCCTCACCCTCATCAAGTAAAGGGGCGACTTGATCAGAGTCGTGAGGCGCCGCTCTCACCAACACTTGTAATCGCACACTCTGTAATTCGATCATCCATTTCATTCTTAATCTATTCTGGTGTTGGTGGAACTTGATCGTCAAATCATTTGATTCAGCGTTAACTAGTGGATATATCGTCAGAGCCCCAGGCAAATATGCTACATCTCTGCGGAAAGATTATATGAAACGAAAATACAAATGCAAATCAATGCGATGGATGAAGAATGAAGTAGTCGAGATTCACTGCTCGACGTAATAAGGGTATCAATGAAAAGCAAATCGGAAAGTGTTTGTTGTAAGTTCGAAAGCCACTCCTCCCCTTCCTCTCCTCTCTGTGGACTGCGTGTGCGCAATGCAATGAATATGTATGATGGTGATGTACAGTGTGCTCGTGTGTGTGCGTGTGCGATGCGATGTGGTGTTGGTGTGCATGCTAATGATGGATGTCGTGTGTCATGAACTAGAAGTCAAAAAATATTGGTTAGTACTGGCCAATGTCGACGTGTGCGACTGAGGACTTACAAAGAACGTGGTGTCGTAGGTCCAGTGCAAGGCAGATAAATATGCCAGACAGCCTGTTGCTCAGGCAATAGTGCAGTATCCACCCGAGAACTGCTTCTTGTTCTCCTCGTCGGCCGGGATGCTCACTGCGACAACGTTATCAGCGGCGGTGTTGGAAAGGAGAGCGGTGATGGAGGTGAAGGAATCCATTGTATGATGTGCGATGAAATGAAGGTATCGCTGGTCGTGAATTTGGGGCTGAAGCCGAGAGCTGGGGGACTGCTCAAGCTCGGAGGCGAAGGAACTAGAGAACCTGCAGAAGAAACAGTGACTTCTGAATGGTTTTATACCCTGGAGTTCAGTGCTAGGGAACCTTTATTGTTGGGTATAGGATCATTGTCCCAGCTTACCTTCTCGAAGCCATACGACATCACCAGGCGAGGCATTGCACGAGTTGTTCCTGAGGGAAACGCTTGCTTGAACTGTGAAAGCTGGGCATTACCGTGGGGATTAGAACTATTGTCTTTCTAGACCCAAGCATTACGATTTTTCCTTGGATCATATCCAGGAACATCAGACGTCATGTTGTCCTTTGTCTCTCGGAAGTTCAGCAGCGGAACTAGGTTCGTACAGGTTCGTACACGCGATACCAATACAATAACGGGCCTTGACGTTCTGCCAGGTATTTCCTTTTAGATGATACTACCACCCCTGTTATAGGGCACGGAGTTGCGGACCATGCGCGGACGAGGCTTTCTTTTGTTATCGCCGTTGACGCGTTGACGGGTGACTTGATTAGGGACATTTTCCCTTTCTAATAAGACGTTTATGTGGGGTTACTTCAGTGGAAGCTGCTCCATGAGAGAAGGGGTGTGCCATGGTATGCGTAGGCATGTAGGCCCGACCTCTTACGACTTTATGATTGTCGAAGAGACAATTCGACCATCCCGAGCCCGTCAAACTCAGATAGTTGAAGGACAGTTCCAATGCAAGGAAGTTACGTTCGACCACAATAAAGTTCCCGGCAGTACCTCTTGCACAACAGCGCTGCCACCATGACCCGGATAGGTCTGACGGAGCTTTAAGCATAGGATGGAACAAGGATGCAACGGAAGAATAGTCATCTTTCCGAGGTCAACGGTAGGATACCGGCCGCGGTAGTATACGAGCGGCACCCGGTTTCTATCACAAAAACGTTACTTGTAAATGCTGACCTTACCTTTGGAAGCAACGGAGCCTTTGGAGAAGCTGGTACTACTTATGGGCACTGGAGGATAACAATAAAGCTACCAGTGTGAGAGTGGTGGCAGAAGAACGGTTGATAATTCTGGCTGGTTGAAGTACTGATTCAAAAGGGTGAGTGACTCATATTCGCCCCATTTTCCCCGGACATCATCCTGTAATAGTGAGCGATAATAGCTATGTTTGAGTGCTCGATCGACGACCTTCAGTGGCTTGGAATGGCCGATGGGAACTTTCTCCGGCAAATACCGAGAGCAACCGACGCGTCGCGTCGCTTGATGCGCCATCAAAATCACCCTTTCCCCGCCTGCCATGTCGCTTACCTCTTCCTCGTCTTTGAGCCCCCCCTATGGCGCTCATCCCACCATCGTGACCGATGTTCAAGCTCCTGGAGACACAGAATCCTCGGCTTGCTCGCTATACCTCCACTATTCGTTACCACCAATACTCTTTGTGGACCCATATGAACTGGATATGCGTCAGCAACAGTACACGGTCGTTGGGCTGAAAGGCAAGGGTGCCAGGGAGCTCGAAAAGCCTGTGCACGCACTGCCTGACGAAGACGGCATTGAAGTCATCTTGAAGACCGATTCAGTAGTGGAACAAGTCCAGCTCCCGATTCATGTGCGCTACGGAAAGCCGACGTTCAACACGTCGTATGTCGTGCAACCGCTCGATGCGCCTACTGTGGTTCTGGCCTGCTCATCTTCTGGTAAGAACAATAAATCTTCTAGTCATTTTGGTGTGCTCATTAGTGTCCAGAAGCTAGCTTCCCTGCTTGCTCACGCTCCAGTCATCTTATTCCCAAGTTTCTCCTGGATTCCCTGCCCTCGCTTCCATCGTCCTCCTGCCTTGTCAGCACGCCAAATCAACCCCCTTTGGAGGTATCTATACCACTAGGCAATACCGCCGATCTGCCTACCGTGGAGCTGGGTACAGCATTGGTGATATTGGCGTGTTTTGTTTGGGTTGCTTGGGAGGGCTGGAGGGTCAGCTTTCGGCTGGGAGGACGCGAGAAGGCCAAAACACTTTGAGGGTGTTGCCCTTTCTGCACTACGATTGAGAGTCTCAGTCTCTCTAATCGTAAAAAAGGCTTATGTCACAAGTAGCTTGGTGCTAAAGTTGGGGGCAGCTCTCCTCTCTGGCCTCTCTAGGGCTCGGGACCTGTGTCGAAGCGGAGGCTTGCATGGGAGACGAACCTAAACACCCCACTTCACCCCTCATGTTTCAATTGTGATCTTCCAGCAGGTTTTTGGTTGGGTTTGTTTAGGGTGTCGAGGATGGCGAGTGTGCTGGTTCCGGTCGTCGGCTTCTGGGACACCTCCCCCTATCCTTCGAATTTAAACTGAAGCATGCCCTAATAGAGGGCAGAGATGTTCTATAACGTTGTCGTTATTACATGTGGCTATAAATTTCGTACAGCGTTACCCAGTTGGAATTGGCCTCAATGACCCATCTCACCATCTTCCCAGAAACGCATAATACGCAGCCTTCGACATCATAAGGGAAGTCAGTACCCTCATTTTGTCGGGACCCTAATAGTTTTGCAAGCCTACGGTCTATGTGGCCAGCGGGAGATCATCTGGAGATATCGCTATTGGAGGCTTAAGATGAATTAGTCCCAGGGCACTCATCATCCAGATACAGGATAGAAGTCAGGGATAAAGTCAAAAGTTTGGGGCTACTTAATGCTATAGAATCTCGTGCAGCGTCACTGCGTGCCCATTAGTATCTGACATCCAATGAACCACCACTCTCCCCGAAGTCGGGCAAAATTCTGGCGTAAAGTCGAAGACCGGGGTTGGGCTGGAGTCGGTATCAAGCCCTAGGGGAACGAGACCGATTTTGCCGATCGTACCTGGCGTTATTGGTGGGATGGGGCTGTCGGAAATGCTGACAGGAGACGATACCGATACGAACATCGATGTCGACAAATCAATCCCGTCGTCGCTGTCGTCATCGTCATCGTCAATCTCTTTGTCTTCTGCCCATACGATAGCCATTCGACCATTACATAGCCGACACGACCATGGCACCAATCTGTGGTTGGGCCGAGCGATATCCCCAAGAGGCCAAGACGACATTTCTATCAGACTCAGTGCACTCTTCACTGGGTTGACTGTGTTCAATTTGAACTGGTATCGGTAAAGTCGCAGTGTCTTGCCATCATCTTCGTTGACGGCGACTTCATAGAAAAAGGATCGTCTTGACTCTGTCCCTGTATTGTACAAATCCAGTGGAATGACGTTGAATCGATGGTGAATAAGCTGGTGAGGTATAGAGAAGCTGCAGGGGATGCGTATTTCCGAGAAGGGGGGTGGTAGGAGTCGGAGGACCTGGTTGTCTTCTAGAGGCCGGGATGGAGGTACCTCGACTCCGTGGATACCTCCGTCCGTCACATAGCAAACATGACCTTGGTTTGGAACGACCTGAAAAATGACTGGGTTAGCGGACTGCAATGACGAGGGGGTCTCCGGAGTTCACTTACTGTATAGATGCGGGGAAGACCCCTTGGCAGGGTCCACCAAGAAACTTCCTTGTGGTGAATATCCCACACCAAAGTAAACCTTGGGACGGAGAACACAACCCTATCCAAATCAATGACGGGGTGGGGAACCGGCTCATGATGTTCCAGGCAAACAACGGAGAGGCGGCCGAGAACTTGAATCGAGAATTCCCCGTTGTCTGGGCAAGTTATCTCGAGCATTATCCAAGACCTGAGTTCCTGTCCGAGCTGAATGTTATGGCTGAGCCGCAAGTCAGCAGTGCTTTCAATTTAAAGTATAGAGTCAAATATGAAAACTTACAGCGCATTCGCTTCAGCTGAGGTATTCTGCGAAAGGAGAACTCGGATTTTATCAGCACCGATCATTTTAATAGCAGAAGCCCAGTCAATCTCTTCTTCGAAACGGTGGCGTAGCAGGAGTCTGGGTCTTGAGTCGTCTTTGACTGAATGAAGGTCCCAAATGGCCAAAGACGAAATCTCGATTGTCCCAACAAAACGACCCCCAGGAACAAGGTAGATGTCGCGAACATCTAATAGCGACAACAGTTCTTTGGGGAATAAGAGTGTTGTCGTTGAGGGAGACAGGGAGTGGCCAGCCGAGAACGCCCGATTCTGTGTTTGAAGAAAGCGCATCATGCCAGTGCACGCATCCTTGAATTCAGAAGCCGTAGAAAGGTCCTTGAAACTCGGCCAAAAGGCACGGTTCTTGAGGCAATGTCGTCGTAAACAGCGCTTCCAGACTGACAACGCTTCTGTTTCAATTAAATTAGAGAGGTGTTTACATGCCTGTTTAAGTTTCTGTTAGCAAGATGGCTGTAAGTATTTTGTGATTACCTCTCGGCTCACCAGCTGTACGTGGAAGATGTCGAGGGCCCCAAGGTCTTCGATGACGAGGAGCTGAAGCTCTAACGGGAGCTTTAACATCTCGTTGCTGCGCCTTCGCTGCCGCCTGTTGGGCTGCTGGGCGCTGGGGAGTGCTGAGTGCCGAGTGCGCTTTAAGCCTGGAGCAGAGGCTTGGAGGTTCACAGCGGAGGAGTACCGCATCGGACGCGTTGTTTGCCACCAGCGATCAAAGCAAACATCCAATTCCGGCTAGCACTGGATACCGGGCAGACCCTTCGCTTTCGAGTCTTCGGTGAGCAAGTACAAAATTATAATTCCATGCTACCCAGGATAATTTACAAAAGATCATGTACCCTGATCAGAAAATCGTTATTTGCCAACCAAAGCACTACCACCCTTCCCGAAGCAGAGCAGAAATCTGGGACAAGGGTATCAAAGTTATAAAAAGAAGTACCAGGGATGAGTACAGGGACGGGGATTATCTTGAGGTCACTGACACGAGGTTTTGTCGAAGACGGGGAGGAGTAATATTCAGCACCCTCATCGTCAAATGCCTCACGAGGGGAGAGGAGCACGGCACCACAAAATGCGCTTTCAGGACCTTCAGTCCAGAGTGCTACTCGTCGATCCTCGCACGACTGGTCTGTCCGCAGAAGTAAGTCATTGCAACCGGCCATGTCGAGGTTCTCAACGAGTTGCGACGAGGAATGCACGAGCTTTAATGAGCTCTTGAAAGGATCGGCGTGGTTGAACTGGAATTTGTATCGGTAAAATTTGATCGTATCGTTCGCTTCTTCTTTCACTTCATAGGTGAGCGATTGTGCTGCTTCTAGACCGGTACCCCATAGGTTTCCCCAGACAACACCGTGAAGGATAGAGACGCTGTGAACTTGCTCATGGGACGCGCAGAAGGTGGCGGTGGTGGATTCTTGAAGTGGAATTGACAAGACTTGGCCATCTTGCAGCGGTTGGAATGGAGGGGGTTTAGCACCATGAACGCCTTCAGCCGTAATGTAAAAAACGTGTCCTTGATTTGGAAAAAGCTAAAGGAGTTCCTATTAGCCATATCGTAAAAAAGAGACGTCGAGGGCGGTAGGACGTACATCGCAAACAGGGGGTAATTCCTCGAGAGTCCATGCAGAAATCCGCTTGTTGCGGAAGTCCCACACTAGAGTGGACTCGTGGACATGCAATAAAACTCGATTCGAGTCAAGAATGGCACATGGATCTCCTGGCAGATCTTCTGGACAGATAACTGCGAGACGGCCGACTGTCTCGATAGAGAAAGCGTCGTTATCGTTGTAAGTCAGCTCGAACACCTTCCAGGACCTGAGATCTTCTCCAGGCTTGAGGTTCTCACTAAAAAATGGTGATCAACCTTTGCGCCTCATAATAAATATACAAAAACTTACATTGGGGAAGTCACGTTGCTGCCTGAGACGACCTTGATGCGCATGAGCAATCTGACTTTGGTGCTACTGATCACCTTCAGGGTGCTAACCCAGTCTATCTCATCGCCAATGGGATGACGCAGCAAGAGTGGGGGCGATTTCCCGTCGCCAACGGATTGCAGATCCCAGACGAATATCCATGAGAATTCAAAGGTCAGCAGAAACCGACCGCCAGGCATGAGATAAATATCACACATTCTCCGCGGTGACATAACCCCAGGAGGGAATTTTAGAGAAGTCGTTCGAGGCAAAAGGGTAGTCCCGGGCGCTGAGGCATGATCCATCTCCCTCAAGAATCGCACCATGCCGGTGCAGGCGTTCTTGAGCTCCATAGCCGTCGACAAATTCTTGTAGCTCGGCCAGAATAGACGGTGCATGGCACACTGTCGTTGCAAACAGCGGGTCCATACGGATTTTGCTTCCTCTTCAATTAACAAATAGAGGCGTTTACAAGTCTGTTATCGGTTTTGTCAAAGGAATTAGTAACGACACTCAAGCGTCACCACTAGTCCTCACCTGCTGCAGGTGGTAGATGTCGCGCACATTGAAGTGCTCGATAATCGATAGCTGAAGCTCCAAAGGAAGGTCCAACATTGAACGATTCTGCTGGAGCCGGGACGGCTGCGCCACGAGATGGAAGGATGAAGGCGGGGTGTCAAAGAGAGATTGATTGGTTTTGATTGCAACGTATGATCTGTTTGTCTATGTCGAATACGACAAACATTTGGACCCTTGGAGGAGTCTGGAAAATGGAATCGAGAGTGGTGCAAGTTTCAATTGTCATTTGGATTCTACGCTACTCGACTTTAAAGAGTGGGATGTTACCAAATGGCCGCTGTCAGTCTGCCAAAGCACCACCGCCCTTCCAGCGGCGGAGCAAAAGTCGCAGACAAGATCTTCAATGAAACGAACTGGTAAACTACTCCTCGGATCCACTATGAAAGGCACCAATTTTACTTCTCCATCTACATTTCTTTTCAATGCCGTGCCAGAGCTCGAAGAGGCAGGGTGGTTTGAATCTGGAGAGGCGTTTACCGAAGGCGATGATAGCGACAAAAATATGGACCCAGTAAGCTGATCGTCGTCTTCAACATAGCGTGTATCTTCAGACCAGACTGTGACTAGACGGCCTTCGCACGCCTGGTGCGACCGCGGTGCCAGTTTGTGTGGGCTAAGCTTGATCTCCTGGACCGATTGCGAAGAGGACTGCAGGAGGGTTAATGAGCTTGCTAAGGGATCAGCGGGGTTGAACTGGAACCGGTATCGGTAGAATTTCAACGTGCAGGTGGTCTCTTCTCTGAGTTCGTAGATCAAGGAGCGGCCGGTCTCCAACTCGGAGTTGCAGAACACTGGACCGATGACGCTGTCGGTGGAACATAGTTTGTGTGGAAACTCGTGGAATACGGAGAAAGAAGAGGTGGACCAAGTTCCTGAAAAGGAAGAAAGGGAGACGCAGTTGTCATGCACGGGTTGGAAAGGGAATGGTTTGACTCCATGAACGCCTTCACCGCTGATGTAAAAGACATAGTTCTGGTTGGGAAAGATCTGGAGTTCAATTGTTGTTAGCAGTGTGAGAAGTGAAGAGAATGGTGACGTACATCACGAATCGGAGGGATTCCTCTCACCCTCCAACCGGATACTTGGTTGGCCCGGAAGTCCCAGACCATAGTCAGATCGTCAAAACGAAAGAGGACGTTATCGTCCAGGATGACATTGAAATCCACGGTTGGAAAACAATTGATCGATATCTGACCCATTGTCTGAATGGCGAAAGCTCCATCATCGAGATAGGTTGCTTCTAGGACCTGGTATGAATCGATCGTTTTGTGAATCTGGACTTCTTGACTGCGTGAATTAACAGGGTAGAAATTATTCCCAATATAGAAAGGACGGTAATCACTCACAGTACTGTATCACTAGCATTGACCTTGAGTAGCAGACGGATCTTGACCTCGTTGAACATGTCGATGGCCACGACATAGTCAATCGCAGCGTCAAGATGATGGCGGTTTAGAAGAGCCGGAGAAACAACGCCATCTTCAGCCAAAGAGTGTAAATCCCAGATACACACCCACTTGTCCTCGAAGGTCAAAAGGAATCGGCCGCCGGGAATTAGCAAGGTATCTCGCAGGTCGGAGGCTTTGAAAAGGGCCGAGGGAAACTCGAGTGTTGTACGAGTATGGGGGAGGGTGCCACCAGTAGCGAAAGCAGCTTCGAGCATTTTTACAAAGCGGCGCGTCCCCGTGCAAGCATTCTTGAGCTCAAAAGCTGTGGACAAGTGGCTGTAGCTCGGCAGGAACACCAAATTCTCGAAGCACTGGCGTTGTAGACAGCGCTTCCAGATAGTCTTTCCGGATCTTTCAATTATGGCGCACATTTTTCGACACGTCTACATAGTCCAGCTCAGTATCAAAACCTCGAAGGAAAATGAGGCCACAGACCAGTTGTAGATGGAAGATATCGAGGACATCGAGCTTCTCTACGATCAAAAGCTGGAGTTCAAAGGGAAGTTGATGCATCTAGGGCCTTCGACCAGAAGAGAGACCAATCCTTAGGACTTGGAAGCTGGATGCTCCTTGTATCGAATGTGGTCCAGTGAACGAACGTTCTGAGCAAGTTCTGAGCGTTGAGGCGGTGCTCGGGGCCGTAACCATGAGACGCGTTGTTTGGAGCTCACGGCGAAGACAAACACGCTGTACAACCGTTACCGTTGGCAGCCTCTTGCTTTGTACGGTTACCACAATGATTTCCAAAAATATATATATATAAGAGTGAGTGAGGGACCTCTGCTGCAGATATATCCATTATACTGAACACCTATAAGATGACAAACTCCAATGCTTGAGAATGAGCACGACCACGAATTGGAACACTTCTACGAATGGGTTGCTTCCCAATCGAAGCTTGCGTAGAAAGAGGGGAATAAACAGTACCTTCCAGGACCGCCGATAACATGCCTCGAGTGCATAATGATTCTGGACAGCCTCGATTAAAGTCTCTATAGTATGTGCTGCTAAACGTTATCCTATTTGATACAAAGTTGAAGTTTCTAATATTGCTCTTTCAGAAACTTTGAATGTCCTTCTATCCATACCAGGCTGTTTCTACATGTCCGAAAGTCCATATGTCCGATGGGCCCGCCCACCGGACCCTTTATCTCAACCTCCACGACTCCGACACCTATCTATCGACCAAGTCTACCTTTAGCACCTTTAAGAATGGGAAACTGCGCCCAGAACCTTCACCCCCGTGTACGGAATCTCTAGATGAGGCGTGACTCCGTGCATAGTCAGAGCCACGCTCCTTCATACCGCCGCCAACACTCCTGGAAGAACCTCTATGGGAAGATATCTTGGATTGCGGCCTTGACTGCTCCACGAGAATCAAGTCGCGAGGCAAGCCAAGCATCTCAGCAATCGCGGTCCATTGGTCATACTCCAACCCGCTTATCGCAAGTGTTTGCAGAGACGGCGTGGCCAGGAGGTAGAGGAAACGAGCAAGGGACGTATGTTCTGGTGCCTCGTTGACCGAATGACCCCTTGAACTTGCTTCTCTTCTCCCCGAACCACTTCCTTTCGACACAATGCTACCCCTCCTACCGGCCCCTGCAGCAGCGCTTGGATTATACGCATGCACCTCCAGATGCTTGAGAAATGGCATCTCGATCTTCCGAAATTGCCTCTCTTTTCGAGGGCGATGCGGTCGGTGCACCCTCGCGAACTGCTGGTAATACGGTGATGTTGGGGGAGAAGATGACCCGGATGACGAGGACGAAGTGGAGTAGGAGCGGCCTCTGGAGCCTCTCCCGCCGGAGGGCTGGGAATGGTGATGCGTTGCGGGTGGTAGGGTCAGATGAAGACCCTCAATATGCCCCGAAGCAGGCGACCTTGAAGTTGCTGACCTCCCGCTCCCGCCGCTCCTTCCGGTGCTACCACTCGCCACAGACAGCCCCGCCGAGTCAGGTGTGCGCGGCGGCTGGTTAACCGGGGAATCTGGCTCGCTGTCATCTATTTCATCGAAATACGGTAGTGGAGGCGGATTCAACGCGCGCAACGCCTCCTCCAGGTCGTCTCTCACAACCAGGCGCTCGAGACGAGGAGAACCAAGTTCGAGGAGCTGGGTAAACTGCTCGAAACGAGGAAAGTGGTTCCCGACGAATCGGAGCTCGAGATTCTTCAGGTGAGCGAATAGTCCCGGTCCTTCTGGGGTTGAATCAAAGCTGAAGCATGATTTCCAGTCTAACTGGATCCCGTCGAGCACTACAGACTCGAGACGAGGACATCCACCCACAAATAGAGGTGGAGGCTGCGAGCCATAGCCTACGATACCTGGTCTCCAAATGTCTGCAGCGATACGAAAGCGTCTGAGGTTGGAATTCTGGAGGGGGGAGAGTGATTGAAGAAGAGGAGCAATGGTCGGCGAACCGACATGAGATGCCAGTATGGTCAACGAGGCCCAGCGCTGAAGCTTGCTGAGCAGGAGCGCCAAGATGGAATCAGGATGAATGAGTGCAGTGGGCGATGGGGAAAGGCAGTGCGAGAGAGGGGCGGAGAATGACGCGAATTTGGTTGTATCCAGCGTGATGTGCAAATTGGCGTCACGAGAGCGGGAGAGATAGATGGGTAGCCAGCCAACGATCTGCCTGGGCTTCAGTACCTGCTGAGCCGGCATCGATATCGCTCGGGTGACGTTGATGAAAGACCACAAGTGGGGTGCATTGCGAAGAACTGCGCGGAACCGACGGCAGGTTTGGGAGAGCGTCGTTGGTAGGAGGTGCGGGGCATTAGCGAGGGCTATCGTTACGTCCAGTGCCTGCCGGCTCTGGCTAGCACGGCTCGTGCTCCGACTACTCGTTGCGTCCACCTGCGGGATTCCTGAGGTGGAATTGGAGGGCGAATGGCGATTCCCATACGAGCGTTTGGAAAACAAAGGGCATAGGGGCCAATTGGGGTCTTCAATGGGGAACGACGTCGAGATGGCTAGCAGGAATATGTATTCCAGGAGTTCATTGGGAAGGGATTCGATGTGGTTGCATGCTTCGTCAGGCTTTGGTGCTTTACTGCCTTTGTTCCGGCCGCTTGAACCTATGCCATGAGCAATTCGGGCCAGTTGATTGATACCACTGCGCCGGGGCTCATAGCTGTTGGTGCTTCTGAGTTCCCCGGAAACATGAAGCTCCAGATGCTGGTGCAGTCCATGCTCCTCGAGATCAGAGTTGACAGGGCCTTGCCGGGTGCGACGCCAATGACACATGGCAAGGATCCACGAGTTCGACGTTCGCGAAGGTGGTGGTTATTTCTCGGATCGGATGTTGGGAGTGGTTAAATTGAATCCAGGAACGGGTCGACATTTTAAATGAAAACGGGTGGAATTAGCATCTGTGTTGGCTGCTCAACGGTTGCGTGGCGATTGACCTGATCTTTCGCAGGAAGATCACTCGCGCTTCCCATCCTATTAGTGTGGGCAGTCAGGAAGTGCGCAAGCTAATTTGAGCGGCACAGAATTCTTGCCTATCGTAAAGAACGATACCGTTGGAATGCGAAGTGAGGCATCGGAGGCGGTCGTCAAATGCTCTGAGCTTCTGGTACGACAATATTTCTTTTTTTCACAAGTTGATTACAACGACTCTCATTACGACGCAGACCCAAGACGTGTTGCTGTCATCGTGACCCTGCAGGAAGCGTAAGAGAATACTTCACAAGAACTAATCAGATTCTACTTAGAATTCTCCATTGTCAATAGAATGGAAATTGAATGGAACCTCGCCCTCACATGCTCCTACCTATCAACCTACGATCACTTTCTGGAAAGATTCGTCACAGGAGCCTTCGGACATCTCGACATATGGCCAGTTCTCGAACAATCGGTACGTAAATTGCATTTCTCATCATTCAGTACTCGCTGTCGTCAAACGAAGGACTGTCTGACTATCGCCCACAGCAAACATCAATAACAGGCTGATAAGGACGTTACCTCTCAGATCACCTATGGTTCCCCCAGGTCCGGTGTTCGGTGCGACGTTTGTAGGCCCAGCAGCCAAACATTCGTCCCTACTCTCAAACCCGCATCGTTACGCTTGACCGGGTGAGTGGCAACCATATCTGTTGTGACTCTGCTGCATCTCATGGAAACCTAGGAATATAGATAAAGTGCTGGTTCTTGTGTTTTCTCAAGACGCATACGGTCTCCCATTCGGTCAGGTGTCATCGGCGCTTATAGCTTAACGTGGGCTAGATCAGGTTCCGTTCGGGAACAACCCAGATCGGCTTTCCTCTGGAAGGTAGCAGCTGTATGTCTTTGGAATTTGAAGAATGGAAGTATATTAAAGCACATTGGCTCAATTGGCGTACCTAACGAGGGGATCGCATCATGTCATAAATCCGTAACAGCACCAACCACACAGATCAAGCCTGATCATAACGTCCAAGCTGATACCACTTCACCTTCCCCTCCAAATTCAACAGTTTTCTTCGTTCCCTCCTGCACAACTCACAGAACGTCCCCCAAACACCGATTTGCACCACGACAAAGATAATCTCGAGTATAGTCGCAGGTAGGATGCGTTGAGGTGTCGGGGTACCCCAGTCATCTGTCCACGAGTTGTACACGACTGTGAGGGCAATCAGGACTGGGAAGTCCGCCACCCAAGCCAGCATTATGAAGAGCGCCGTAATGATTGATGGTAGGCGGCAATAGCAAGGGAGGATATTATGGTGGGGAGCAGGATTGGGGCCGGGAGGTGGAGGAAAGGTTGGCGCAGGAATTGGATACTCGTTTTGGGATGAAGGCAGTGTACTGGGAGGTTTATCGGCTTGTACACTTATCCTGGCCTGCAATTTTCGTTCCTTCGAACGAAGAACTAGCATGGTAGTATCGAAGATTAAGGTCGCTCCAGCTGTACATGGTGAAACGAGGTAAGACATGAACCCCAAAAAGGACATCGAGAGGCCGAGAATAATAATTGACAGGACGATGGAGACCCACAGCAACCTGGGGAGAAGTCGTTCTCGAGGAGTGATAAAGATGTTTTCCATCAAGGGCCCGTTGTCGTAAAGTTGGCGGGAAACTTCAAGAGGTCAGATGGGATGAACGTTGTCAACGACGGTATGCATTTATATGCTACTTCCATAGCAGTCCAAACGCCGCATCCTGCTAGAACTGATGTTGCCAGGGCGAGATGCATAGCATTGGAGCACACGGTCAACGCTTGGCAAGGTTCTGGCTTCAGCGGGTGAATTGAGCCCCGTCTTGGAGCCAGAGGGCCCTGAAGGCGAGTGGTCAGTGCTGTAGAGCTGCGGAGAGCCTTCTTGTCATAGGAGGAAATGAACGAATGCGGTAGCTGTCTTCGTTCAATCCAAAGTGAAACCATCGTGCTGTTACTACGGTGCCGTGCACAGCCTCACTACTGAGAGTCCAATTCCGGAGGCAATCTCTACACCTTATTCTCTCGGAGGAACATGACTGCGGCTGCGGATGTCAGGTTCGGAACAAAGAAGCCATCACCCAGATTGTCTCAAATGAGGTGGACGGCAGGCCCGAGGTCGAGTACACCGGAAAAGCAGTACTATTCGTGGTCTCCTCGATGCCAACTGCACAATACAAGGGTTAGTAGTATACTGAGTACAATGATCGTTGAGGCCATTACCGAAAAGGTACTACTTAGAGACAAGGTGAAATCATCCTCGTTCGGTTAAGAAGCAATAATACGAGCACCGAACTGACCGTCCTTGAAGTCCATAATAACATCTCAGATATGTGTTATACCTGAAGGTCGAAAACAGTGAGCAAATCAACTGCCCCGAAGCTGCAAGTATCTCGCTTGCCTATATGAGAACGCTCCGCCGGTGCCCTGAAACAAAGGTTCAACACGACGGATTCGCCAATTAAACCAGGAATCCACTGTCCACACGAGCTATCGTTTCCACCCTCCGCGTCGCGAATGACATCAATCCCCACTACTTCGAGGGAATGTAAATATTCAGATGTCCGTCCTTCTCCTTACCGAACTCTGACGAAATTCCACCTCCACATCGAGCATCAACATCCCGTGATTTAGGCGATCGCTGAATTCACAATACCTGAACGAATAGGTGCTTATTGACCTCGGCATACAGCGCTTTGACGGTTTCGCGCCGGTCCATATGAAGAACGTCATCTGGAATAAGTGGGCGATTCAGAGGCTTAGGGGTGGCTATAATAGTACAGCAGTACCGAAGGGTAAGTAAACTCTAACATGATTCCAATGCACTCTGGAGGATAGTGCCGTATGCATGGACGAACAGGAAGAACGGGATATGCGAAGGGAGAGAGCAACCCTGACAGTCGTTGAGTCGCACATCGTCATGACTGTGCGTTCGTCATATACTCATTTTCTCATATGTTGTATCAGGCCGGTGAAATTAGGCTTGTTCTCGCTCAGTAAGCAAAAAGATCAATTCTCTTGCACGCGACCTTACATCCATCTCTCAGGGCGGACATCGGTCTTCACGGTATCCTCGCCACGCGAATGATTCTCCATCTTCGTCGATGGGCTGAACGAGAGGTCGTTGGGCAATGGGGAGAGTCAGAATTGGGAATGGAATATTCGACTACCAACTACCATCCTGCGAAACAGAGAAGGGACCGTGATTTTGTAACGAGCCCTATGAGGTTTGAGAAACTCGAGAATCTAGTGACTTTCGGTGTACTGGAGACAATCAATTGATAGATTATACACGACGCCATGTAGCATGTTGCATGTTAGGCCGGTCGGGCTCGACGTCCGATAAGATCAGCCCCGTTTCTCATCGCCTTACGTCCACCTCTCATTGACAGGGTGGGCGTCGACCTTCACGGCGTTCTCCTTATGCGAATGCTTGCTTATCTCCGTCACTAGGCTGAACCCGAGACACCCTCTTCCTTCTCAGGTCGGTCTACCGATCCTATCAACATCAGACTGCGGTCTGGAGCAGGGTTTTATGCCAGTCAAAGGATTGGGGTATAACCTGATCTCAAAAGCAGCACCCTACTGGAGGGTGCGATTCAAACTCGAAAACCAAAGAGGAGGGAGCGGGAGCTACCGATCGTAACTCGTATCGAAGAGGCACTCTTGATCCACTACTTGATATACCATTGGGCTGCACCTGGAGCTACTGCGCACTGGCAGTTCTGTAATGAAACATCAGGGAGCTCAATAGACGCAGAACGATTCGCCGGGTATGATTCTTCCGATTCCGGCCTGATCGCGATGTGAAGCTATGGGAGAAGCAGTTCATTGAGGGGCGTGTATCCAATGGCTATGTTTGCTGTCTCATGGTCTTTGACTTCCGTAATTGCGCAGGGCCTCATATAACTGAAGACTGGCCACCGTGACGAGCGCAGTCTCCGCCCACTTCGACTCAGAAGCTTGGTACCTATACCTTGACATTCCTCTTCAGCAGCCCTGCCCTTGTAACTACTTTGATTTTGGCGACCGCAAAAGCGACGCCACAGGTATGGCAGAGACACAGATCGACGTCCAGACAATGGCATACCTAGTGAAGCTTTACAAAGCCGGAATTTTTGTGCAGGTATAGAGAGCGCAGCTGGATCCCTTTTCTTCGTTCTACCGCATTGTTTATTTCCTCTCTCTATCAGTACTTTGTAGGTAATGCAGCAATGACTTGAAGTCGCTACTTACTACGGATCATGTTCAGGGCGCTGCTGCGCATGTCTCTATCGTGAGTCAGCTGATCTTTGGTTACCACAGTTTCTCAGTGAGCCCTTACTCGCAGGTAGCCGACTATTTCCATACACTTCCGGATGAGGTGAGTGCCGGTGTCTCCTGCAGACATCCGCACGACATAAGTATTTATCGCCCTCAGGTTCGCTTAATGTGGCCAACTCCTCTGAGTGTGCCGAAGGTGCTATTTTTC
>SDEE01000807.1:0-21383 GCA_004126415.1 Candolleomyces aberdarensis
GTCATCCTCCAACCCATCATCTGCGCTCTCAAAAGCACTGTCATCCTCGCTCTCGCTGAGGTTCAGCATCAGCTTCTTGCCCCGTTCCTCCCGCCTCTTAGACTTCATCTCCACCTTCCACTGTTTCCTTCCCAACTCTTCTTCCGTCATCCTCCTCTGCGGCCTCCTGGGATTAACCTCAACCTCCGACGCAACCTCGCTTTCGCTTTTGCTCTCTGACGGAAGAGCGTACGGGTCGGCAAAGTGGTTTCCGACGTGAACCATCGGCTGCACCTGCTGCTCCCAAACCCGCGCGGCCTGCGCCTCCGACTCCGCAAAGGTATCCCCCGTATCACCCGGTAACACTTGGGCAATCCTATCCTTCTCCCTCTCCAGCAGCCCAGGGGACTTCGAGTCCACCTCGCCCTCCACATCCCCATCTGCTCCTTCGAGGGCCTCAACGCTCAGCAATGCCGCCATTCCTGGTTCCTTCCCGTTTGCATCAGACCTCGACGATGTAGTCCGTGCCATGATCACCCTGGCCTTCTTCTTGGACAAAAGAGTTTCATTCATCGTGAGCAGTTCTTGAATATCTCCCAAAATCTCAGCCCCTTGGGCATCGGAGGTGCAACATATCCGGTATATCCAGACGCGTAAGTGACTTCAATACTGAGCTGTAAGAGTAGAGCAAGAGCACGTTAGTGAACGCGTAACCAACCAGTCGTGCATAAATAAAAAAACGTGGAGGGCACGCAGCCGCAGTCGAGAATCACAGATGCTATGCTTCGAAGCAGCAGCACCCACAGCAACCAAGATGGAAAAAGGTACAAAAGAAAGCTTTCACGTACCTTGAGCATGGCATTAACCCTACTCTTCTTCAAAAGAAACCTCCTCTCAACCTTCCCCTTCCCCACATACTCCGCCAAATTCAGAACCACCTCTCCGAGCCTCAGATTCTGGGGCGAATTGCTGGGATCATCAGGGATCACTTTCTGCATCACCACCAACTTCAGCGGCAAAGGGTGTATATTGGGCTTCGGAGTGTTCTGCTGCTGCTGGAGAGCTCCAGCCGCCATCATAGAAGACACCGACGCAGACGAATGTGAATGTGGGTCGTTCTGATTGAGCCCTCCAACTCCCGATCCACCCTCATGCGCTTCGTGATGAGTCGATTCTGCGGCATTTCCATTACCCCTTGTTACATCCATCTTCACGATAGCCTCAAGCGGGAAGTTGAAGGTGATCTTATGGTCTTTGAGGGGTAGATACGGTGTTATACCGCGGGCAGCAGATAGGTGTCTGACGTGCGTTTCCCCAGGCAGGGGAGAGTTGCTGCTCATATGCGGCGTCGCGGACCCCAAATTTGCCTGCGTGACAGTTCTTGTTGGTGAAAACACGTTCACGTTGGGTGACAGCAGGGTGGCAGTAGCATTAGAACTAAGGCCCTAGCCGGATGCCAGATAAGATGAGATAGCCGCGGCCATCTGAGATTTGATGCGTCATGTGAGGAATTGATGCATCATGTAAGAGACTGATGGCGCCATCGAAATGCATTCCGCTAGCCCCAAAGTGCAACGTGGAATCGTGTATTTCAAAGTTTTGCGCTCTTGAGAAAGCCTCAATGTGGCCAGGAGGGCAAGCTATTTAGGCAAGAGTTGCGGAGGATTCAACGGAGAGTGGTCATGGTGGTCAAGACAAAGAAATGAAGGATGAAGGAATAAGTGGAGGAACGAGAAGAGTTTTACGCGCTTGGGTCATCGCCGCGCCTCTTTCACGCTCTTTCTTTGTACCCTCACACTCATTACATCTGATCTTCTGTAATTTTTGATAAGGCATAGAGGAGGGGGCACCAACACAGTGAACACCCTTTGGAGTGCTCAGGACAAAGAAGGCCTCTTAGACAGGCTGGGGATGGAGGCTACGACAGCCTTTGCCCTCCAGCAAGCGAACACATTTGATTCTGGCATTATATAGRCTTGGAGAAGTAAGGAGAAAGAGTAGATTTTAACAATACCATATTTTCGAACACACGAGAATGACCTGCCAGTCACCCCCGGGTGACCCCGGATCGCTGTGCCGCCATCACATGACCCCATCAAATCTCAGATGGCAGCGGCCATCTCATCTCATCTGGCATCCGGCCAGGGCCTAATACATCCCGGAACAATTGAGCCGGGTAATGGAAGCCACATTCAGACTATGGGCCTCTACACTGCCCTTGCCCAACATAGAGCTGAGGACACAGACTCTGACATATACTATTGAGTTTGGTAGAGTATCATTATCGCAACCACTACAAACTCATTCGCTTTGCATCAATTATCTCGAGTATTTTCCGCTGAAGATATAAGTAAGGCATCTCATCGCGAATGCGATAATTGTGAACATCACCAACAAACCAATTAATCAAGAAAACCACCTTCCGAAGCTCTGGTAAATCCTTTTCAGAGGCTTTAAACGCATCGTCAACAGCTCTCCATCTCGCAAAAAAGTTATCGCGGTGTCCAGCC
This sequence comes from Candolleomyces aberdarensis, assembly GCA_004126415.1. Lineage (NCBI taxonomy): Eukaryota > Fungi > Basidiomycota > Agaricomycetes > Agaricales > Psathyrellaceae > Candolleomyces > Candolleomyces aberdarensis. The sequence continues at coordinate 2,490 of SDEE01000807.1, forward strand.
CCGCCCGCGAAGGCGACTGTAGGGTGAACAGTACACTCGATGATGAGGGTCTTGATTTGCAACATGTTGTTTGTTGTCCACTCGATGATGGTGGGAAATAGCTCTAGAGCCGGTCTGAATGACGGAGAGGGTAGCAGGAGGCGTAGCTCGCATAGATTCTCGAATTGCCTAAGATTCAAAGAGAGGCAGACTTCCAATCAGGGCTATAAATATTGCTCGTTTACAGGGGCTATAAAAGTGACTTACCCGACAGTTCGTCAATCGAAAACGACGAGAGTGTCTCCTTCGCAAGATCTATCACAGCCTGGAGAGGTTCTATGAGAATCCCGGCATCCCTGGGATCGATGCCACGGAACGTAAGCCTCTTCAGACCCCGAATGTCCAAAAAGCATTCATTTTGAATATTGTAATCCAGTAGCCAATGAAAGAAGGGTATCCACTGATTTCTCTGGCGAAGGGAAATTTCAAGTGCATGGAGGGCGACCAAGTTGTCCTCTGAGCTCACTGACGGTTCCCAAGCCAACCCGTGATGGGCGTTGATCGAGGGAACGTCAAAACGCAGTGTTTTCAGCGCCGTGCAATCGCGGAGCAGGAGGATTGGGAAGGCGTTGCCTCCACGCGCCGTAATAATGGTGAGCCTCGGGAGGCTATGGAAAAGCTCTTTATAAAGGTGACCCAGGGCGAATGCAAATCGAGAGCAGTTGAGAAGTGTTATTCGTTCGATGTTCTGGGCTTGGAGGAGAGCTTTTTTAGAAAGGCAGACCATAGGCGCCGTCAGAAGGAAATCGGAGGAAACCATTCAGAAACTGGTCGACTTACCCTGAAAAATGCCTTGATTGCTAGCGGCAGCGAAGCAGTTGAGTGCAATCGATCTGAGTGTGTCACGGATACGTCCAGACGCCTGAATAGTTCGTGCCACGCGAGAAATACGTTCCTCGTCTTGGATTTCCAAGTGCCAGAAAAGGTGCTGCTGGGAGTACAAGCGGAAAGTGTGGTTCACCAAGGCGCACTGCTTCAACTGGTCCTCGGCATCGTCTGTTAAAGATAAGTAGTCAAGACCCTCTCTTTGTGCAAGCTCCTCTATGATCTTTTCAATCAGCTCGCCCGGTATTGGTCGTTGCTGCGCAGTCGATGATTCGTGAGAGCGATCCATGGTGGAGGTGAACGGAGGGAGAATGAGTCGGTGATCCCTTACATGGGTTCTCACGAAATGACGTAAGTGGCGCCAAAGCCACCTTCCTCCCGATAGATTGGCTATCGTGGAACGATATAGGATGGGCAGCTGCAAGCGACACGTCTGTAAATCAAGCTCGCATATATTTTGAAGGCTGGCTGAACAAGTGCAGACCTAGTTCTACAAAAATATACCAATGAGAGGGGACCATACGCCATCGATCGAGTCCCTCACTTGACTATGATCAAACGATAGCCCTGAATAGCAATGTTGGAGGAGTAGAAATAATTCTGAAATGACCACCGCGAGGGTAGCTGATCACGATGTTTGAAACGCCGGAAGTGGAGGGTCAGAGCCACTGGATGACTTGTTGGAAAGGCCCTCGACGTATGAGGGGTAAATGCACCTGGATACGCCGTGGAGCGGGAACCGGTCGTAGTTGTGTGCACAGAGAAATACCCTATATCTCATCTTGCGTTCAAGCTGGAAGGTGTATTCCAAAGTCCCCATCAAGAGTTCTGAATTCTCCTTCCATTATAATCCTTAATACCAACGGATCCCCGTCCAAAACCTCGAGCAAGGCGTCGGTCATTATATCCTGGGCGAATGACAGGATATGAAGTATGGTTACCTACAAATTCGGAGGTAAGACGGGAAACTTGGGGGATGGTGGAGCGATTTCCAGTGGATTATGATACACAAGGCTTAGAACTAGGTGGACACACTTGTCGAAAGAGAGCTCAGTTAAAGGTATCAGCAGTCAGCACACTTCAACAATTATCAGAACATGGCGTCCACATCTTTGTAGCTAGTTGAATTCTACCAAACTTGATATTTCATAACAAGTTCAAAATATGGCTGAGACGATAAATAAGGCGTATGGTTTCGAATGCACTGAGCATGATCATGCGGTTTCCCTTTCCCATGCCATGCAGCGTTTAATTGTAGCTCCTCGACACTCGTCAACTGGGATTCCTGAAAGGCATCATCAATTTCTCTCCACTTCTGAGACCATGGCGAACTGGATCCCGTATAGCAGTCCTGGTGAGGTTGGAGGACTTCCGGGGCTCCCTCACCAGTCTCTGGTATACCCTGGTTGATCACGATGCTCGTGAGGCCCGACGTGGAGGATCCGAGCCACCGGATGAAAGATGGGATTTCATCAGCTCGATAAATTATCTCCATCTTGATACGTCTGAGGTGCTCAAGGTGTCTGAGGTTGAGCGGGAGGAGAGCTGGAAAGGAGGAAAATGCGTAAATATCGACTTATCAACAGCTACAAGCTAAGAAATTCGTAGACACTCACCGGGGAACTCCCCATCCGTAATCGACAAAAAACGCAACGCCTTGCACCGATGGATAAAAGCCCGCAAAGCATCCTTCTTATTGTCTGAGAAGTAAAAGAGGCTCATACGGAGGCTCTGCAAGCCACGAATATCGATGGGGGAGGTTTCTGGGTCGGAGATCCATGTCAAAAAGCGCAGTAAATCACGTTGCTTGAGGAGATCAAGTGTTTGCAACTCGACCTTCGCGTTGTTTGGTTGCTCGATGGATTGGCTGGCATAATTGCAAACGCATCCGTGGAAAGCTAGCGACTTTAACCCCTTGCAGTACGCAAGTAGCTGAATGGGGAGATCTTCCCTTTTGATGGAGACTTTGGAGAGCTTCGGAAGGCTGAAAAGGTTTGCGTAGAATTCCTTTTTGGTCGGCGGCCAACGTGCATCGTTGCCTTCCCCGAGGCTTTTAATGAACAATCGGTTAATCTTGGTACATTGGAGAAGGACTTGACATCGTTCAATCCCAGTAATACCTAGAGTAGATCGGTTAGCCAGTCAGCAGTCAACGTGTGGTCGGTGGTATGAAGGGAGAGATAATGACGCACAACTATCCCAATCACAAAAGTATAACGACCTGACCATACTCCGAATACGTTCAGAGCCACTGAGTAACTCCGATGCACGATCGAACACCACCGCGTCGTCACGTAGGTTAAGATGCCAGAACAAATGCGGTTGTGAACATGCACGAAAGACGCTGTTGACTAGTGAGCAATTCTTCAATGATTCCTCTGCTTCTCGTGCCAGAGCCAGGTATTCCCTCTCTGCGAGTTCGCTGATAATTTTGTCAATGAGTTCGTGGGGGAGAGGCAGCGTAGCGGATGGTCGGCCGAGGCGGCTCATGGTGGGATGAACAACGAGAGTGTAGACGTGGGACCACTGTCAGGCCAGAGCTGTACTGTATATAGTTTTATCAAATCGGTTAGATCCGAAAAATGCTGTCCATCTTATCCCATAGGTAGGTGTCCATTCAAGCTTTCTGTCTCTCTCCTCTTCCCATTATCCGTATCTTGATCCTGCCTCCTCATTGGATACAATCCGATTCGAGATTGCCTGAACTTGACGCCGAGAGAATACCAGCAACAACAGGATGCTTCATGGCAGCCTTGGTCTGGTATGCAAGTAAGCAATAAATAGAGTGCAAAATCGATACCTAGAGCTTGCAGAAGGGTGGGGTTGAACGTTGAATGTTGAGCCAAGTTCAAATGTTGAAGATTTTGGGAATTGAAGGGGCAGCACTGCCCCTGCCAACTCGACCCATAAAACACCCATCGAGCGCTTTCAAGCTCGGAGGAGAATATCAAAATCTACGACGAAAATTCTGGATACTTCCATGATCATCGTGCTCCCAATAAATTCCCGTCCAGAAACTCTGGCAGGACGTTGATATACCCTCGGCTTGCCCTGGGTCGAGGGACAGGGTTGGAAGCGTCATTAGTACTCATGGGTATCAAAAGTGATGGCAGTTCAGTGTTTTCCCATGCAAAATCCAGGTTTTGCAAAGCTCATATCTTGATGACTACTGCACAGAATTCATTGAAATAAATTTGAGAGGCATTGTGTACTACCCTTGAGTAATCTAGTAAAATATGGCAGTGTAATCCAGTCTCAACGCAAAGCTAGAATTTGGCAGTAAACACTGATTTGCCAATAATACAGACTTTTCTCACTAATGGCCTATCCTAATTACACCATTTTTACATTGAGTCTTCATTGAATACCAATTTATTATATCCCAATTTTATAAGCAGTTCTATCTGCTTGTTGCTGGGCAATGGCTAGATTATTGGGATGCCATCACTTTTGATACCCACGAGTAAGAACTAGTTCGGGGTGTAAGACGGGGAAGGGGGATCACTAACAATTTCCAGAGTCTTTACATACAGGGCTCAGAACTAGTGGACATTTGCTAAAGGAGAGCGCAGTCGAAGGTTTGCTCAGCAGTTTTTAAACTGGAAATTTATGGATACACTGTTCAAACGTTACTGTAGCTAGTAGAGTCTGAATAAAAAATTCATACAAAGTTCGAAATATGGCTGAGACGATAAATAAGGTATATTTCTCCGAATGCACTGAGCATGGTCGTGGGGTTTGTCAGCCCACAAAGCATTTATTTGCACCTTCTCGACTTTCTTCAACTGGGCGTCGCGGAAGGCATCGTCGCCATCCCTCAACATTTGAGGATATCGCGAGTCCGAATTGGGTCCTGTATAGCAATCCTGGTGAGATTGGAGGACTTGCGGGTCTACCTCCTCGTACTCAGTTACATTCACGTAGACGACGATGCTCGGAAGGCCCGACGTGGATGAGGTGAACCAACTGATGAAAGATGGGATTTCATCTCCCTTGGATAGCACTATACCCACCTCGATATGTCGGAGGTGTTCAAAATGTTGGAGGTCGAGCGAGAGGAGAACTAGAACGTAGAAAGATGTGTGAATATCGACGGATCCACAGCTACGAGCTAAGAGATTCGTAAGCACTCACTAGAGAACTCCGCGTGCGTAAGCGACAGACATTGCAACGCCTTGCACCGATAGATCAAGGCCCGCACAGCTTCCCTCTCACTCTTTGGGACGTAGAAGAGGTTAACGCGGAGGCGCTGCAAACCACGGATATCGATGAAGGATGCTTCTGGGCCAGAGATCCACGTCAAAAAAGGTAGCCCACGGAGTTCGAGTTCTTGCAGCTCGACCTTCGCGTTGTTTGAAGGCCCGATGGATTGATTGTCGTCCATGGAAACGCAACCGTCGAAACACAGGAACTTTAGTCCGTGGCAGAGCCTAAGTAGCTGAACAGGGAAATCCTCCTGTTCGATGAAGATGTGGGAGAGCTCCGGAAGGCTGCAAAGACTAGCGTAGAATTCCTTTTTGGCCGACGACCAATCTGAATAGTTGCTTTTGTTTTTACTGTAGGCTATGTTCAATCGGTTTATCTTGGTGCATTGGAGAAGGGCTTGACACCCTTCGATCCCAGGACCCCCTAGAACGGTTCGATTGTCAGCAGTCAGTATGCGGTATCGAGAAGGTGGGTGATAGGAAAGAGAGATGATGACGCACATGAAGGATATAAATTGTAAAAGGACAACGACCTGACCATACGTCGGATACGCTCAGAGCTACGTAGTAATGCTGATGCACGGTCAAACAGCTTCTCAGTGTGGAGGTCGAGATGGAAGAAGAGATGAGGTTGTGAACAGGCACGAAAGCCGCTATTGACTAGTGCACAATCCATCAGCGATTCTGCCGCTTCTGGGGTCAAATTGTCGAGGCTATCTCTTTCTACGAGCTCGCTAATGATTTTGCCAACAAGTTCGCGGGGGAAAGATAGCATAGCGAATGGTTCGCCGAGGCGGGTCGTAGGACAGAACGAGAGTCTCGATCGCGTCGTCAGTTTAATCAGATCGGGTAAGCAGATCCGAATAACGCCATCCGTGTTATCCGATAGGCAATCATTGGCTGACAATTCGCCCGATGACAACTCCGAACCGAAGACATTCGCGAGCCTTCTCTCCACCTCCTCCTCTTCCCATCGTCCGTCCCCTTACCTTGACTCCCCATTGAATACCGTTTGGCTCGAGCTTTTTTGACCTCTCGAGCGAATACCAGCATCAGCAACCATGGCCGAAGCAGTTATTGAAGTGAAATCCCCGGAGCAGTTCAAGGAGCTCCTCAGCCAAGATCTGAACAGGGTGTCTGTCATCAACTTCTGGGCGGCGTTTGCAGAGCCGTGCAAGCAGATGAATGTGGTCTTCGGGGAGCTGGCGAGGAAGTATGGCGCGGGGTTGTTCCTATCCGTATGTTGCTGTTCATCCGCAGACATGGACGAGCTCTAACAGTTTTCTTGATATGTAGGTGGACGCAGAAGAGCAGTCTGATATTGCAGAATCGTTTGATATCGAGGCTGTCCCTTCTTTCATCATCCTCCGGGTATGTTTGTCCTTGCAGACCATTACTTGAAATCTCAACGACGGTGTTTGATCCAGGGCCACACACTCCTAGGCCGAATCAACGGCGCCGACGCACCAGCACTTTCTAGCACTGTAGCCAAGAATGTTGCTACTCCCTCCCACACACCATTATCACGTACAGATCAGGCTCCTGCTGCTCCCCCCTCATCGTACGTTCCCTTCTTGCTATTACCTTCGCAGGACCACTAACCTCAACCTTCTTCTCGCTGCTCCTTGCTTTTTCTCTCTCTCTCACCGTTCCTCTTCCCCGCACCAGATTCCCCGCACCTCAAGAAGAAGAAACCCCTGAACAGCTCGAAAAGCGGCTACGCGGACTAATGAGCCAGAGTAAAGTCGTGCTCTTCATGAAAGGCTCTCCGGAACAGCCCCGGTGCGGGTTTTCGAGGAAGATTGTGGGGTTGCTTAAGGACGAGAAGGTGGAGTTTACGACTTTTGATATCTTGACGGATGAGAGCGTTAGGCAGGGTAAGTACCATTGTTTCATTCCTTCCCTTCTAGATCGCCCTTCTCCTTGAGTTTCTCGAGAAACTACGAACAGGCGCTAAACTGAGAACTGCTTTTTGTAGGGCTGAAAAAACTCAACGACTGGCCGACGTACCCTCAACTCATCATCAACGGAGAGTTGGTGGGTGGGTTGGATATCGTACAGGAGATGATAGGGAACGGGGAGTTGGCTAGTACGATTAACGGTGCTTGATTCCGGTCTCTTTTCGTCGACGTTTTCTCCATCCCCCAAACTGGATCTAGTATGATTCTTGCGATTTGCTCCTCATTTCTCGAGTGTTTTGATGTCGCCCATGTCACTATTCACTAGTCTTCGCCTCCAGTCGGTACCCTATGTCGATCACTACCTCTCTCTTGTAATTGCATATCACTGCACACAGGCGGGCACTCAGGAGGCATTTCTCTCTCCTCGGACAGGTGGAACTCTCATGGAAGCGGCCAAGTCCTGGCGTTTTAAGGTAGCAACGCCTCCGTAGATTCCCTGTCCCTGCAGGTCCCCGCAGAATTTGAGTGCATGTGGCTCGTTTCCAACCTACTATCCGAATCCTGTTCACAAATACGGCTGGAAAAAATTCAAATACTGTAGTAAAATCATCCGCGTTCGATAAGTATAATAATACAAATCTTGATATCTACAAAGAAATACCACAACTCACTGCGAGTCTAAAAGCGGGAAGCGGTAACAGCTGGAATTGAGTTCGAGGAAGACTAGCACTGACTCGAGAACAATTCGCAAGATACAATCTACGTAGTATAGGAATGTCTTAGGAACTGAAAACGCGGATGAACTCAAATTGTGCGTACCTGTTGTCCCCTCGAACCCCGTCTGCTGGTCCCTCTTTGCCATGAGTAAAGGCATGTAAACATAGTTAATCTAATTTGCAAGTAGGAATGTGTTACGAACTGAAAGATTTGCGGACAGATTGGGCACCAAGAATGAGGCTGGACGCAACCTGGATGTTGCTGCGAGCCAAGCCGTCAGTCAGTTGAATTGGGGCACCGAGGGACGGTGCTTACCTGAGCGATGCTGGCGTGTTGACTTGCACACCCGTTGCCGGGTTCAGTTGGGGAATAACTGGGCAGCATCATCAGTGAGGGGTCACCGTACTACCTGAGCAGTTATAACGGCCAAGGAAGCATGCGACAAGTCAACCGCAACAGGTCGTCAGCAAAGGGAACTCACAGTATCTTTATTTGAATGTCTTCAGCAGCTCTAAATCGTGGCTCGATTCATTTAAATTGGTTTATTAGCTTCATTTAAATAGTTTTCAGTAATTTTATTCCAGGCTCTAGGCAGTCTGCTTACTGAGTTTAACGGGAGCAGCATTTACTACGACAGTCGTCTTGATGTAAGTATTCGTAAAACGTACAGACTGAGCATGGCCATGCGGTTTGTCACACCAGAAAGTGTCTACTCGCAATTGGTGAACTGGGCGTCCCGGAAGGCATTGTCGGTTTCCCTATGTACACCTTTGAAGCCATGACGAATTCAAGTTGGGTCCTGTATCCCAATCCTGGTCATATTGGAGGACTTCCGGGTCTATCTCACCGCCCTCAGTTGCATTCGCGATGACCACGATGCTCGTCAGGCCTGACGTAGATGATGAGTTACCGGATGAAATACCGTCATACCCACCTCAATATGCCAGAGGTGTTCGGGGTGTTCGAAATTGAGCAAAAAGAGAACTGGGATGGAGGGAGATGCGTAAATATCGACGGATCCACAGCTACGAAATGGCACTCACTGGAGAACGCCGAGTTCGCTTCCGTAAGCGACAGACATTGCAAACGCCTTGCATCGATTAGAAAGGAAAGGCCGCTTTCGGCCGCCTCAGCGCCTCAACTTCGATTGCCGTCAAGCTGGAAAGCTGGACGCATCCCATCGTTGTTCAATGCTCAACGCCTCACCATCTAGGCGTCCAAGAGCACTGGAGAGTGACCATCTTCAACTTCCTTTGACGACACTGGAGTTGGGCTTCTGGACACCCAATCCAGGCGCCCGCTTCTAATCCAAGTCTCATGAATTATATTCTCCGGTGGGGACCTTCATATCTCTGGGGGTCAGATCGTCGAAGAGATCTCTTTCTACGACTCAGCTGATGATTCTGTAGACGAGTTCGTGGGGAGGAGGTGGCGTAATGAAATGAATGAACTTCAGAACGAGAGCGGTTTGATCAGATCAGTTATAATTAGATCAGAATAACGCCATTCATCATCCAATAGGCAATCCTTGGTTTACAATTCGCCCGATGACAACCCCCTGGCTCCTCATTGGATACTTACTATGTATTTAGCTCGAGCCAAGCTCAAGCTTGCCAGAACTTGACCTCTTGAGAAAATACCCCCAACAGCAACCATGGCCGAAGCAGTTATCGAAGTGAAATCCTCAGAACAGTTCCGGCAGGTCCTGAGCCAAGATCTACACAGGGTGTCCGTGATCAACTTCTGGGCGGCATTTGCAGAACCGTGCAAGCAGATGGATGAGGTATTCAAAGAGTTGGCGAGGAATTATAGCTCGGGGTTGTTCCTATCCGTATGCGCCATTCATCCGTCCACTTGTCAGTAGACTTGGACGGGCTCTAACGGTTCTCTTGATATGTAGGTGGACGCTGAACAGCAACCTGATATCTCAGATTCTTTTGACATTGGGGTTGTTCCTTCGTTTATTGTCCTTCGCGTACGTCTGTCCTTCCTACTCGTCGTTCCTTCAGCGCTTAATGGTGACCTCCAAATTAGGGCCACACACTTCTTAGCCGAATTGATGGTGCAAATGTCCCTGCGCTCTCCAATGCTGTAGCCAAGAATGTTGCTACTCTCTCCGACATGGCAAGTACAAACCAGGCGCCTGCCACTCCTCCTTTATCGTATGTCCTTCTGCCATGATTTCCGCTGTATCGCTGACCTCAATCCTCCCTCGCATCCTCTTTCTTGCGCGTTGCTTTCCCTCTCTTTCTTCGCTCCTCTTCACATAACAGCTGCACCGCACCCCAGGAAGAGACCCCCGAGCAACTCGTACAGAGGCTACAAGGGCTGATAAAGCAGAGTAAGGTTGTCCTCTTCATGAAGGGCTCTCCAGACGAACCCCAGTGCGGGTTCTCGAGGAAGATCGTGGAGCTCCTCAGAGATCAGAAGGTCGGGTTTACGAGTTTTGATGTTTTGACGGATGAGAGTGTTAGGCAAGGTGAATATTGGTTGCCTTATTTGTCTTTCGACGCCGATTTCTCCCCGCTGCCACCCTTTCTTGTGGTCTTGGTCGTCCTCTGCTCCCCTTACCGCTGCTACTGTTTTTGGAGAATCGACGACGAGGTAGAAATGATCGACTGACGATTCAATATATTCACGTTGTAGGGTTGAAGATACTCAACAATTGGCCGACATACCCCCAGCTCATCATCAACGGAGAGCTTGTAGGTGGGTTGGATATTGTACAAGAGATGATCGATAATGGGGAGTTGGCTGAACTGCTTAACGGTGCTTGATCCTTGTCCTCTTTGCCTTACCAGACCTATCGATTTATTTATGTTTTCCCTGGGTTTTTTTTTTTTCATCTTTTTTTNCGTTTGGCGGCGGCGGCGGCCGCTACTTACTGGTTACGATTACTTTTGGCGAGTCTTTCTTCGATTCAGTTCCCTATGTCGCTTACCCTCTCTCTCTCTCGTTCTCGTGTATCATTGTAATATACCATGTTTACCAAACCTTCTTCGATGACCGATCTCCCCTTCGAGCACTACGGCTAGCAGTTTGGATAGGCCCACAACGAACACAGTCGACATATCTTGGTGTAAGTATTTATACGACATGCGGTAAACGTTTCGAAATTTCCAACAATACTCAGACCAACAAAACAAAAGATCCTTCATGATAGCGACAAATATCATCTCAGTGTGGCAGAACGCTGTATAGCACACAAAGTCAGGTCCATTCCTCGCGGGAAATCAATTTACACCCTTACCTTCTGGAACGCTTCCTCACTCATCGAATTCCTCTCCAGAAAGCTCCGACACAGAGTCATAACCCTCTTCGTCTTCAGCCGCGCCGAGAGCAATCTTAAGCCTCATGCGGAGCGGCTTTTGAGGGCTCACGTTGACTGTACCATCCCGATAGATATGAGCTCGGTTGGCTCTGCGGTTGTACCGAACCGTGATGTGCTCGCGAGGGTCGTTAGTGGTGGTGTGCCACCACACCCTCCCAGTCGTTCCAGGGGGCGCTGGAGCGCTAGTAGAAATAATCAAAAACTCGAGTTAGGATTGGCAGGCAACAGAAAAAGCGAGACGCAAGGATTGAGCAAGTAGCAACCAGGAAGGAGGGAAGAGTGAAAGAATAGACCGACGTACGAGTACACGATCGCTTCGGTTGAGGAAGTCAAGGCTGGGTGCTTCCAAGCTGCCTCACAGAACTGCCTGATCTGAGGCTGCTCAGCTGGCCTAAGGGTGGCAGGGTTGAATGTTACTCTCAAGGCCGACATAACAAGATCAGAAACGATGTGTGGTGGAAGTGGTCTGAGTAGTAGTGTGTGGGGTGGTTGATAGTCTGAGGGACCGCGTAGTAGGTGGCTCCTTTATAGCACCAGTGCGGTGCAAAGGAGGCTACTCATATTCTTTGTTCCCGGAGCTCAAAAAAAGAGAAGGCAGAGGTCAGCGGAGGGGTACCCTCTGTCAGGCTCCTATCATTCAACTTAAGGTTCGCACAAAAATTGAAAGAAGATAAGGTCAGCTGTTGTAGACGGAGCATCGATTTCCTACTATCTGTCAAGTAAGCTTTCTTGCATTAGCAGGATAGGCCATCGGACTTGTTCTTCACCGTAATCTCGCTTGACGTTCGCTGCCTCGGAGAGTAATCGTCCCCGAAACAAGAAGCAGAGGTCAGCCGTGGAGCGGGCGTGTCTAAGGGGGAGATCTCTCTCGTTTAAACTTACAGTTCACACTGAGAATGAAGAAGCCGAAGTCAGCTGCTGAATACGAAGTTTCTATGTCCTAAGCACCGCCGATTAAGTCCCCCATACCTTAAGGATGAAGCTTATTGGTATACTTCTCGAGCTTGACTGACAATCCCTTTCATTTGACAGAGCTCGTTTTGCCGTGTCCGCCGTTGGCCAGAGGACAGAGTCTAACCTGGTCATGAGTGATTACGTAGCTTAAACCCTATTGGTGTCAGGGACTTGGCGATGCGAAACTTTTCCAAGCGCCCAAAACTGTCCAGTTAAGCGCCTCGGGAACGAATTCCGGTACAGCATAGAATTTATTGTGGGGGCATTCATCTCTCAGTATGTCCCTAAAAATATGCGGTCGCCTCGAGTGAGGTTCAGAAAGGTTGGTACGCCCAAACCCCTTGACAAATTCGAGTGATCTAGGACTGTTCAGCTGGCCGAAGAGCCACAGGGTGCCATTCTCAAGCCGCCCCAAAGTAATGGTCAGAGCTGGGGGTTGCGTGACTTCGTGGGTGTATGCCGGGGACCGACAATAAACTCATGCACGGACTCCAGAGCTTCGATGCAGTGCCCAGCAGACCATCTCTTGGAGCACGATGACATGGCTCTGAGAGGAGGCGACACCGGATTGCAAGCATGCGACCGTTGGTTCACGAAAGATCGAGGAGCCAGCTATGATTACCAACTGTTTTTCGACTAGAAATCATGGCGTTGTGCTTGTCCTAAGCTTGCCCTTGATCGTACGACTTTTCCAAGTATCTCTGCTCGACGTCCAAGCCGTCTAGCATACCAGGAGTGATGACAACCGATCGAGACAAAATGAATGAAAATTGCATTTTAATTATTCGAGATGAATCTAGCACTGGGAGTTCTGGTAATACACTTATACCAGTGTGCGGTTCCTCTGCGCCCTGTTGACCAACTGGTCAAACTTTAAATTTGCCACCTCGACTTCGTCTGGAGAGACCCTCGCCGCGCCATCGGAGTGGCCAGAACACCCCTGGAGCCATTGACGTAGCCAATCCCAGACAAAAAAAAAAAAGANTGGCAGAGGTCAGATGGGGGGTACCCTCTCCCAGGCTCTTATCATTGAGCTTAAGGTTCGCACAAAAATTGAAAGAAGATAAGGTCAGCTGTTGTAGACGGAGCATCGATTTCCTACTATCTGTCAAGTAAGCTTTCTCGTATACGAGCTTTAACAGGGTAGGCCATCGGACTTGTTCTTCACCGAAATCTCGTTTGACGTTCTCTGCCTCGGAGGATAAATGACCCCGAAACAAGAAGTAGAGGTCAGCCGTGGAGCGGACGTGTCTAGGGGGAGATCCCTCTCATTTTGAAACTCACAGTTCGCACTGAGAAAGAAGAAGCCGAAGTCATCTGCTGAACACAAAGTTTCTATGTCCTAAGCACCGCCGATTAAGTCCCCATACCTTAAGGATGAAGCTTATTGGTATACTTCTCGAGCTTGACTGCCAACCCCCTTCATTTGACAGAGCCCTTTTTGCCGCGTCTGCGGTTGGTCAGAGGACAGAGCCTGGACCTAACCATGGGTGGTTACGTAGCTTGGGCCCTATTGATGGATGTCAGGGACTCGAAGATGCGAAACTTGTCCAAGCGCTCAAAACCCAGTTAAGCGCCTCGGGAGCGAATTCCGGTACAGCATGGAATGTTGGGGGTATCCTCATGGCCACTCCGTCCTTTTCTCCCTCGTTACTTGACCATTCCGATGTATCTCGGCACGTCCCTACGAATAGGCGGTCGCCTCGAGTGAGCAGCGCAGAGGTTGGTGCGCCCAAGCCCCTTAACAAACTAGGACTGTTCAGTTGGCCTGAGAGCCATAAGTTGGAATGCTATTCTCAGGCCGCTCCAAGGTCATGGTCAGGGCTGGGTGCGTGAGTTCGTGGGCATATGCCCGGGGACCGACAATAACCTTATGCACGGACTCCAGAGCTTCGGTGCCCAGCAGACCATCTCTTGGAGCACAATGTCGGGGCTCTGAGAGGAGGCGACGCCGGCCCAGGACTCCAAGCATGCGACCGTTGCTTCGCGGAAGATTGAGGAGCAAGTTATGATTACCAACTGTTTTTCGACCAGCAGTCATGGCGTTGTGCTTGTCCCAAGCTTGCCTTGATCGTACGACTTTTCCAAGTATCTCTGCTCGACGTCCAAGCCATCTGAAATTCCAGGAATAATGACCACCAATCGAGACAAAATGAATGAAAATTGCATTTTGAATCTAGCACTGGGAGTTCTACAGCCATGTGCGGGTCCTCCGCGCCCTGTTGATCAACTGGTCAAATTTTAAATTTGCCACCTCGACTTCGTCTGGAGAGACACCCTTGCCGCGCCGTCGGAGTGGCCAGAAAAGCCCTGGAGCAATTGGCGTAGCTGATCCCAAGTAACGAAGGATAGTCCGGCTCCAAACTTTACAAGACGTTTTGCAGCGATAACAGGGGCACTAAAAATAAGCATAATCGCATAAAGTAAATTTAAGCCAGTCAGTCAAGTGCTGCTCAGAAGCTCGGAGGATATTGGTGACAATGGTGAAGTGAATGAACGTACCGAATGGTGAACTGCGCAGAACAAACTCCAGAAGGAAACGCTAGATAGGCGCGGGATGGCCGACGAAATCCACCAGTCGATGCTAGCTGGTGTAAGAACGACGTTGAAGCGAGAAATGTCTTCAAGTTCTGAGTTTGTGAATATCAACGGAAGATAGGTCAGAAGTTGGTCGAGGCCTTCAGAGTATGAGAATTGGGTCTCGGAGACTCCTTCAATTCCATAGCATTAGCGTCAGAGTCAAGCCGAGGCAAACATATCAAACTCACTTGTACATGCACGAAAGAATCGGTCCCAGATGAACAGGCCAATTTCGCTCTCTCCAACATACAGGTCCCCACAACGGTGAGGGTCGCCGAGGAAGTCGAAGAAAGATCTGTGGTAGAAGCTATATGGAGTCGTAGCCTGGATGTTGGAGTTTGGGATCCGAATCATTGAGTGAAGGTTTCCCAGTAAGTGCTCCGCTTCGCTGCTCTCCGGGTCTGATTGTAGAAGCATATTTGCGTCCAAAGCAGAGTGCGGTGCCGAAACATAGATTCTGTCGATACCATAAATCCACAGCACCGAAAGAGGCGGATTTGGACTCGTCTCGAGGATGTGCGAATACAGTATGTCCAGTTGTTCAAGTGGATTCGTTGAAGAACGCGGCGTGGCTGGCGTTCCCACCTCCAATATAGCCTTGAGCGAAGCGTCTGGAGGTTCTTGATGAACCGTGTAAAGAAAACGGATAACGGTCGCGGCGTAAATGAATTGCCCCGACGCAATCGCCACCAAGGTTTGAACGGTGCCTGGAGGCGGCCAGGAAGAGGGAAGGTTGTAACGACGGCGAATTCGGCTGAACTGGGAGTTCAGGAACAGGGTAATGTCGGTTTCAGCATCGTAGTCTTCGTACAGATCGATTTTCTGGGCGAAGGAGGCAGGTCTATTTCCTAAATCGAAGAATTCGCGGAACGCGCGCTCCGGACGGTTGGCGATGAGTATACGAAAGGGAAAGGTCGGGTCCGACGCTGCTTGGTGCAGAGCTTGGAGGATCTCTAAATGGTCCTGTTCTTTCGTTCGTGTGGGCTTGTTCCGTGGCCCAGTAGTGGTGCTATCGTGATTTTGCTCGACCCCGCACTCGTCTAGGCCGTCGACAACAATGACCCCCTGCAATCCAACATTGGAACCAGCGGCGACCGCTCGCAGTGGTGCCAGGACAAGCGTCTCCATCTGGACACGAAGATTCCTCTTGAAGACGATGGTATCAGCTTCGATAGCCGCAGCGATTGCATTCTTCAAGTCTTGTCGGTGCTGCGCCAGCTGGTGGGCAATGGTGGTGACGAAGGCCGTCTTCGTCCTGCGTCCTATGGACCCTGTAGAGATAAAGGAGAAACAGGCGACAGGGAATCCGTTTCGCTTGCATCGCTCTGTGAGCGAGCCCATAACGGTAGTTTTGCCTGTGCCTGCAGGTCCAGTGACCCACTTCATCTTGCGGGGGTTGTCCGGCGACAGGGGATGAGCGTCCCCGTGCTCGATCCAGCTGTATAGGTCGTCTTGTACGGCGACTCAGGTTCTGGGTGGCGCTCAGCGGAGTCGTCTAATGCCTCTGGTGCAATAAGGGCCCCGAGCTCTGTAAATAGTAGTAAATACTTTGTTTGTCGGCTTATTGCTGTTTTCGGTGAACCTGGCAAAATCCCGCGCCCGCGCGCCGCGGCCAATCTTCCGAAGTCAATCTTCCGACCTCGAGTTCTCCACAACCAGCACTCAACAAGGCAATTCTAAAAGGAATGGCCCATCCGGGCGTACCTGGACACCAAACCCAGGTTGTATTTCTCGGTCACGGTCATGGAAAGAATGCTTAGAGACGTTCGGAGAAGGCAACGGGCTTGACTGAGGGATAATATTGTCGTCGTTTATCCGAACAAATCCTTCTCCTTCGACTACCTAAACCTTCTCCATGTCCGCTCTCGAGTCTCTGGTCTGTCCGTCGAACATTCTAGATGTAGTAGGGTCTGCTGAATTGCTCTCTTGACCACGTCCCACCTCAGCAACGTCCCCGTTTCTACCAAACCGATGGTGGAAAGCCGACTGTAGGAAAGAGCTCTCGGCTGTTTGGTGAGCGAAGTTGATGGGATTCGTGATGACACCGTCTTTCACTGTCGGGAATTTCACCCAAGACCGACCCGTTGTAACTCGGAATATGATCATCTGGGGTGAAAGAGCCTGCCAGGAGGTGAGTGCTATAGTAGAGGACCGGAGTTGGCCAGATATACTCACAGTGAAAGACCAAAAGAGGCCGTCGCATACCCCTAACAGGACCAAGGCTCCATAACTCCTGTTTTGAATGCCTGAGAAGGCAACGATTACTGAGACGAGCCCAAAACATGCAAGAGGCAGCGCCGACTCAATCAAGATTGCTGAGATTCCAGTATAAAGCTCCATGCTCCTCATTGGGAGCGCTTTATGCAGCATCCTGCGTGCGCGAAAGAGGTAAGATGCAATGAGGACCGTTACAATGATGTTCGTCAGCACAATCAACGCTTGCCAAGCCACTATGTAGGGACGGGCATCGTTTAATGAAAGCCGGAGCGTGATGACCATTCCTGTCACAAAAAGAGCTGTTGCTCATGTTTGTGAATATATGAGATGATCGCAGTTGCCCAGACCATCACGTACCGAATGACGAGGCATATGTCAGGGCAGGTAGGACCACCATCCACCGGTAACCCACGCAAACAACATAGGAGCGGTAAATCTGTTACACAACATGATGGATGAAGCTTTCAAACTACTTGTAATGAGATAAAGTCAACTTACTAGCAATCCGTCCCCTAGGAGCACCACAAGCTCCGAGGAAAGGTTCGTTACGAGTTGAGACCAGCTGAGCCTTTCGTGCGTCGCCAGGCTTGGGATGTCCCGGCCGGATTCCGCCGTAAGGAGGACTTGAAAAAACCGGGCAATTTCAAAGGATCCGATGATGGTTGAAAGCGCTGTGATCAAAACGCTTATAGTGATATATCTTCTTCTCCCGCTCCTCAAGGTTTTTGGAGTTTCTAAGAACACCGAGAGCCCGTATAAAGCCATGAAGATTTGAATGCCTGAGGATGTGAACGTTGAAGTAAAGCAGGGAAAATGGCCGTTTGACTTACCCACTCCAACCATGGTCAGGACAAAGTTTGCGTATATAGTACGACCATAGACCATTCCATATTTTTCCGCCTCGAGACGTTCTGGCATGATTGACAGGGGAGAAGTGAAGAAACGGATCTGGAGAACAGTCTTTAAATACCTGATGGAGTACAATTCCGTGCATTAATCTTCGCAAATGCTCCATCTCTCACGTGCACACCTGTGCTCACAGACTAATCTATCAATTGCATTGGCCGTAGTCAGCGCTGTGATAGGTGCCCGTACCGCTTCCTGAGCGCTGTGCTATCTGCAAATTTCCTTCGAGAGAAATACGTGACGTTAGGCCCAAATTGTGACTATTGTGATGATCACGAACGGAATCCGTTCGATACCCCATTTGAATGACTGTAGACTGGTTTTGAGAATTGTATAGATCGTCAGCAGTGCCTTCAACTTTGGTTTCGTTTCACATGCACACCGCCTCCGATGCGCTCATGGATAAAGGGTGATCTTGTCAGTGAGAAGCGTTTGTTGTCATTGTTGGAAGCACCCATCAGAATGCCGAGAGAAGACTGGACGGGTTTTGACTGAGGGATGTCTCCATTCGGCTCATTGTGATGTTCATGAACAGAATACATTGATTCTGAGAATCGTATAGATGGTCAGCAGTGCTTTCAACTTTTCAAAGGAATGGCCGATCTGGGCGTACCTGGACATCGGATTCAGGTTATATTTCTCGGTTACAGTCATGGGGATCCCAGCTCAGTAGAAGGAGGTACAATATCATAGCATTCTACCGGAGGCACTTTTTATTTAGCTCTCAACAATTGCGCTTTCTTCACTTGTGACAAGTTCAGATACGCAAGTGGATACCCCCCAATCAGTGTCTGAGTACACATCAAAATCAAGTGCAGCGAATATTGGCTACGTGTACCTATTGCTGTGATTCAATCCATAAGGACTGCTCTGGGGACCCATCTAAACAGCATTTTGAATGGGTCAGGTCAAGCTACCCAACATCTCAATGCTGGCCACAAGTCCCCGCCCCCTGCTGAGGTAGCACCTACTTGCGCGTGGCCTCCTCAGATTAGACTGATGGACTACTAGTCCTCACTGTCAATGTGTACCTACCAATTGCCGACCTATACGGTCTTCTGGCACAATGGGCGCCTTTCTCAAGACCCGATAAGAACAAAACCATGGCAACCCAAGCAAGTAGGGTCAATAACCTTTTGGTGCCTATTTCTTTTGCAGTTGCATTGGAAACCCCAGTACAAGCCCATAAACCTGGACTTTATGTCCAGGAACGATACCA
>SDEE01000808.1:0-21213 GCA_004126415.1 Candolleomyces aberdarensis
ATGATGTAGGCAATGTGATGCACATGAATCGTGTCTTCAAAAAGTACCCGTTACCCTTCATTGGATTGGGGATTGATTTGGAGATTTGGTCTTCCAGCTTCAGTAGCTGGGATACGCTATCAACCTTGACAGCGTAGTAGAGATGGCTGCGCGATAGATGATGAATCTGTCGCGACACGAGGGAAAGGGAGCGAGCTGTGGATCCATCGTCCAAGCACGCGATATCAAGGATATGATCCCAAATTTCGGGTTGGATGTTCTCGAGGGTGGTCATCGGGTGTCGGAAGAGGCAAGCCCAGGGACCTGGCTGGGTCCATGGCTCAAAAACCTCGCGCCGAGTGATCTTCGCGGTCGGGGGTTCGACTCAAGTTCCTCGCAAACATTTCTGAACAAATCTGAACCACGCGTAGCCAGGGTTTTGTAGTTTAAAGATTGGCGAACCGACCCACAGCTCTCACTCCTTGATAGATAGAAAGACTTATCTCCAATTGGACTTACGAATGGAAGCCTTTTTCTTCTTTTTGATTCTACTAGTCTTCACAGACACACGCGTTCGATATTATCCAAGGTGAAAGCGAGCCAGCAAACTACGTGGACCCTCCCCGTCGTGTTTTCATTGGTATCAAGGATGGAACCGGAATCATTCATTTCAGGGCAGACAATCCTGGTCCATGGTAAGTAGTCAACGTTCTCCCAGGCTTCCGAGTCACCGACTGCCAACTTGCAGACCTGTCAAACCGCCTTAGGTTCCTCCACTGCCATATCCCTATGTTCTAATTTAACCGTCTCTGTAATCACTCTTTCTCACTGAACGCATTTCACTGCTCGCCGCTGCCGCGCGGTGCATGTAATCTAGACTGGCACCTTGAAGTAGGCCCAGCTGTCGTGTTTGCCGAAGCGCCAGCTGAGCAGCGCTCCGGGCTCCAGTCCCAAATCATCAAACAAGAGTGGTTGGACTTATGCCCAATTTATAACGCCTTGTCTCCCGACCTGCAGTGATCGCGTTCGTCGCTCATCTGCTGGCGAGTGGGTATAGCTGTGAATGCCCGTCGTTGAATCTAAACGGTACAGTAGCAGTCCTCACATGATACCCATTTCATTGCTTGATTACTTCTGTATGTGCCTTTGGCGGTTGATTATTCATTCGGGCTAGTTTTGTTGCGTGACTTTAACTGTAGTATGAACAAGATGGCGGTGGAACGCAGCGACAAAACGGGGTGTCTCGGCTGTCCCGTCCTCTGCCGTGCAGTGTCTGAGTAATCACTGCACGCCCGTTCAAGCTCCCGAATACTGATGGTATGAAGGTATAATGGAGGCAGTTGTGAAGGTCGCTCACAGAGTCACACACATACACACACATCTGAGTTGTCCTGTGGACCCCAATTCATTCTCCTCGCTCTAGACGTATCGAAGAGTATGATACTATAATACTAGCTTACTTTTCTCAAGGCCGGAGAAGCCAACTGATTGTAACGCATATGAGCATCTCGTTAGCTTGGCTTACAAGCTCCCCGACCGGATCATGGTAAGTTACTCCAGATAAAACTCGTGGAACTAAAACCCTAGAGACGCCTCCGAGGGCCTCTCTTGGTTCCGAAATTGCACTGTATGTCCATTCAAAGAATTTTCATAGCTAAAAACGTGAACTGAAACCGAAACGTCGATGGAGGGTACGACGTTGCTGGCCTTACGGAGCTTTCCAAATTGGACGTCTTGGGGCTTAAGTAGTTGGGCCAATTCAACGGCTCTACCAACTTTCCCGATGACCCAAAGGTTTTGAGTTGAGGAATGTTGGGTCATCCCTAGCCTACAAATGTACACACTGCACGTTCAACCATTCATTGCGCCTCCACCAAAGGCAAACAGTAACAGGTAAACTTCGATGCTCTAAGCCTCGGTGAATTCTGCCAAGTGAAGCTGTGAGCTGCCCCAGTTGGAAATGCATTTGCCGAGATGCCTATTTATGAAGAGCTTCACAGTTGAGGATTGGATTCAATAGAGGAAAATAGGGCAGTTGGAGAGAATCATTGAACGTATATTGAGCTCCAAGTGAGCACATCAGAACATGTATTCTAAACCTCCATACGCAATAGAATTTTCAGTGCTCGGACCATGACCGCTTAGAGTCTGCAGTCACACACACACACTGGCATCTACATACATACTGTCATGGGGWAATATGAGWAAGAATAAGAATTGGGCAACTTGAATGRATTGACSGGTGGAAAARTTTGACGGGACCCACTGRCACCGGAAAGGCAAGTAGGWATCTCATGRATGYRTATATWAGGGGMTCTMAMAGACCRAGTRAGGCYCAGCKCCTCCTCYTCCATCGTTTCCAGYMATAAGCTCTCTCTTACTCAGYCAKACTCTAACWCCYTACMTCGAATATGCTCGACYACRACTGGTACAACAACCTCCTTAYAATCAAGGMSGCSGATAATGCGTTCACCGAGCGCGAGCAAAYTTTCAAGAAGATCGCCCCGTTGCTGGCACGCCAGGAATTCAGTGGGAGATACAATCTATGCCTTGTCCATAGGCACGTCATCCTGGAACCTGGTGAACGAATGGTCGCCACCGGACTCGTCACCCAGCCGGAGACGGTTCCCAACCCGACCCCCAGCGACATCATTCCCAGTTCCTGGACCGCGACTGGGATTCCCTTCGAGTGGACACGCGTCAAGGCCCCCGAAGACATCATCGCTCCCCCACCCGCAGACCTCTTCCGGGAATTCTCGGAGATCGTAGGTGAAGGCATCGTTTTAGGATTATCCTTGGCGCAGGAGACTGTCCCTGAAGGGCAGATCTGGTCCGAACGCACCGACTATGAACGACGACAACACATCCTCGAAATGAAACCTGTTGAAGGGCATTCGGGTGACGACTTAAATTCCCACAGCACCACCTGGAAGATCGCACCTTCGAGCGACGGTCAAGCTGTACCAACACTTGTCCAAGGCTGCAGATGCACAGCCAAGTTCCATTGATTGACACACGCTCCCAAAGCACCGCTGTCCATGCTTTGTAGTCATGTTATCGTTTCTTCTGCTCTTCGTTGGATTAGTGTCGGGTACTAGTATGCTTTGTAGTCATGACATCGTTTCTTTTGCTCTTCGTTCGATTAGTGTCGGGTAGTATACAAGACGACTGTACGATACCTACTGATCCATTGTATGATTAACATTTCAGTTCCATGGCTACTGACTTCCTCCTGGAGTCCAGTTAAGTAATGCTCTAGTGGTACAAAGCTATTTCGGGCTCTGTTGAGCGCGGACGGTCAGCCTCTCTGGCCTGGCAAAATTTTGCCTCACGACGACTACCGCCCGCCCACTGTGGTCAACAACCTTCTGCTTGGCTCCAAGGACTCGGAAGATGACAGAAGCAGGTGGCTCTCTCTCGGACTGTCGGCATATTGTATTTCGTGCTTTGACTGGGCGGCGATTCCGAGCCAGCCAGTGTGTCTTTTTAGTTCAATTCTTTCAGACAGACCTCCCACTTCGACCCTCACAGCCGGTCAATTCATAACGAAAGATGTAAGAGAAAGCAACACAATTCCACAATTCCCGGCTAACAGCTATCCGAAACACACAAGATTCCTCTTCCGTCCCTCGTCCTTCTTCTCCGAGCCATATCCTCAGGCGCACCTGAGTTACCGCAGTCCACAGTCCTCGTAGTTCATACTCCCTTTCACCATCTAATCGAGCCCATGAGAGCCCCACATTCTCACTTGATGCTTCTCCCTATCCCCCGCTGTCATAACCCCATCATTATAATGATTGCGACGAGTATCGCGTTCGAATGCATCGACCGGGCGGTAGTAAGCCACGAAAATCGGGTTTCCAGACAAGCAATCGTGCATCGCGGCTTTGAGACATTGTTGCTAATTGGACGAGGCTGTAGATGGCTGATGGGTCCGTTGATTTGGGGTAGATAGAGGAGGGAAGCAATGAATTTCATCTCAGAATGTAGCAGAAAATACGGAGGGAAGGACGGTTCAAGTAGTTCAGCTCTTATGAGAAGGATTACCAAAGGAGGATATGCGTGACCTGTTTCGTGGAGGAAGACGGGGATCGCACGTCGTCGCATACTCTCCGGTTGACTACAGTTTTCAGCCCAACTTCTTCTCTTCATCCACGTCGCACAACCGTGCCGGGGGCAGATCAGAAACAGCCGTAGACGTTGACGTAGTCGGAATTTGACCGATAATTGTAATGACTTCTCACCTGCCCCTGTCAATTTGATGGCAGTGAGGTTGATCGGGGTGGTCGTGAAAGGGTTCAACGCTGTTTAAGACAGTCGAATTGGGGTATCCAATTGGACATTTCTCTTATTCCTCCAGTTCCCAGTCCGTGACCGCGGGATCCGTCGATGAGCCTTGCGCACTGATGCTAAGMTTGTGTGTGTGTGTAAGTTTCCAAGGTCGGTCTGCCATCACTGACACCAACCCCCAAGCCGACTAGATAGGGAAACCCCCGAGAAAGACCTATCGCCCGTCGTCTTGGTAACTATGAAGGGCTAGCAGCGACTGTCCCAGGCGAGCACGAGCCCGCTGGGATGTCCATTCACTAGAGGCTTCATAGCCGGAGGGTTAATTCGATTATTCATACAAGAGGAGAAGGAGCAAGGATAATTGCGTCCAGATTGTAATACAGGGTGCGATAATAGGGTGTGATAATTGAATCATAATATACTCGTAAACAATTAAGAGCAGGGTTTCAGAACATGATTCTAGGCCGATCAGTCTGGGCAGAGAACAGGGTCAATCAGCAACGAAAGCAGTATCAAGCCTTCATGAAAGGTTGTACGGCTGGGCATGAGTCGAAGACGGGCCAATTAGAACAGACAACCGCCATGGACAGCACACGGAAAGTCTTCCTGGAAGGAATGGTTGCGGTCTTGCTGGAAAGCAGTTCGAGTCGCAAAATCAATTCTTACTAACTCAGCCCCGCACCTAGTCCGAGTTTGCAGCGCTAGAACCGAAATAGTGATTTAAACAGTGAGTTAAGGTTGGGGGTGGCTGGACCTATGGGAGGTATTACGCAGTCATACAGTGACCACGGAAAAAAAAACTCACCAAACCTTTTTCCTTCGATCACACCGCTACCCCTATTCCCGTTCCTATACCGTGACGTTGTCCACGGATGATATAAATCAGTGAACCGTCAACCAAAGCGACCTGAACTCACCTTTTACGGCATCAAGAGAGGCGTATGGACAAATAACTAGTGGATGAGGCAGCGATAGAGGGTGGACAATGTCAGCACGCATCATAATAGGCTAAACAAATCATGTCCCCTTTGAATGCCGCCCTTGTCGATATTGTGATGCCCAAACGGAGACCGAAATTCATGTCCCCTTTGAGTGTTTGGATGACCTGGTTGACAGAAGGAATTCCTTTCTTTCCACCACTGACGACCTGTGTGAAGATTTGACCTCAGCTCAATGTTTGGATAACCCTTTAGATGGTAATCGTAATCTACTAGAACATGAAACCCTGGCCCCAGCATTTGCGAAGTATGTCTATGATATATTCCAACTGTTCCCTCTCACTATTACTGCTTAGAATTCCTCATGTCTTCACTTTAATATGATTTGGATTGGACTGAAAATTCCTACCCACTTATTTATTGACCGACCGACACAGCAAGACTGAAGAACCACACCGGGAAAGAGAGGCTGACGGATGCGGCGTGACCGCCCGCGTCGTCGACCCAGCAATCGGAACTGGTGTTCCACAACTCGGTGTCGAGTGGAAAACAGCCGCTCTTTATTGGGACCTTGTGTCGTCTACCTACTTACCTACCTACCTTGCCATCAACTGAGACAAAAAGCTTTCATGCGAAACCTACAAAATCGAACCCGTGCAAGAAAGATTGTACAGGCACTCAAATTCTTCTACAATTAAAAATCTGAATAAACTAAAGGCCAATTACAGATATCGTCAGCAATACGCGGTCGAAAAATTGCTCCGGTGCAAAAAAGAAGAACACCGATAGAAGAAAGAAGACCCAGCGCATAAAATTCCAAAAGAAAAACCCAGGTTCACTGTTGATAAAGTTGTGCCGGTGTAAGGCACCATAACTCTGGTTTCTCGCAAAGTTGCTACTTGCAGGAACGTATCCTCCGTATGCTTCTGACTGCCAGCGAGCTGCATATGTACCTGCAGGAAGGCAACTATGACAAGAATGCCAAAGAATTTAAATTGACTCAATCCTCACCCTGTCTAACACCTACGGCATCAAACCCGAGTCTCCTCAGTTCCCGAAGTCGCCTTTCTTCATGGTCGTCTAATAATCCGAGTCCCCTGAGCACTGCTTTCGGAAGGGACCACAAAACTGTCTTTGGGATTGACCAGAGAATCCATTTCACGGGAAAGACAGCGACTTTCGGCTGCCACGCCAGGGTCAGGAACACCAGAGCTAAAGTCTTCTCTAGTGAAAGAAAGGCTATAGTAGACAATGCAGGAGCAGTCAGGTCTTGGTCGCCCTCAAGAACCGTGTTTTCCAGAATACACACCGAATTCAGGCCGGGTCTGCTTTAAGTTCGTGGCAAGCCAGGAAGGAAGCCGCGTCGCGACCACGCCTTGACGGGAGTCCATCTCAGCGGGGAAGGGCAGTTTCAACTCGGGGAAAGCGAGTGACTTCGATTCAGAGCGAGAGGGCAACTTCAACGTGCGAAGAAGCCTGCTCACCACGTTCTTTATGTGAAGAAGCATATTTGCCATCTCAGCTCTTCAAGAGCGATGATGAGGGGAGAGGGCAGCTTCAACGTGCGAAAATGCCAACTCAGGATCCTTTATGTAACGTTGAGTAGACCATCTTGGCAAGTTTCAATTCACGCCCAGTGCGGTCTCGCAGCTCTGAGGACCTACCGATGAGACTAAAAGCCAGAAGTCACAACCACGATTATTAGCAATTCGAAGGCACTCCGACGAAAGCATCTGACTTCAGAGTTTATCAGCCAACAAAAATGTTCTAACTACTAGATCCTATCGAGTAGCTATGGGTATGCGCACGATGCGATTGAAGAACTATTTAACACTGCAAAATAAATCTGAATAAGAGGGCCCTTCCCAAAAATTTCCCCAAGCTGGTTCGTTGTCCATTCCTGCGGAGAAAGAATAACTGCAATGCTAGGATGGCGTAGGTTGGAATCATGAACGCATCCAGCTTACGCAACATTTGACGGTGAAATTCTGCCTGTCTTTTTTCCCTGTCTGCCCGTCTTTCTTCCCAGATCCGCTCGAATTGACTGAGAACCCGAACCTGAGGCTTTTTGTTGTCACTACCGAACATGGCGGTAAGAATTTCTTTTGGAATATCCCATATAATTGTCTTGGGAAGGGTCCAGAGAATTGCTTCAGGGATGGACCAGAAGATACCTTTTGCGACAACAAAGGGTACTCTAGGTCTCAAACAGAAGTATAGAAATAGCAGGGACACTGCCTTCGATGGCACAGGGCCAAGATAGTAGGATAGTGGGAGGTCTGGCTCCTTCGAGTGAGGGTTTGGTAAATCAATCGTCTGCGAGCTTACGCACCGAGTGCAAGGCTTAAATCGAATTGCCGCTCAGCAAGCGCCAGACGAAGTTGCGTTGGGATTACTGTTCCAAGGTAGGACTGCCAGTGGTATGAGGCTTCCATCTCAAAGCAATGGAGGGAGGAGAAAACAGCGTTCGTCCTGTCCTGGGAAGAGCCCGACAACCAAATAACGACATAGACACGCTAGCTTCGATTCACCCACAACACAGCCTCGCCAGTTACTAATACAAACTTCCTATGTTCTCGTCCAACGAGATGGATGTCCAATACTGGCAACGCTGATAATCGAGAGGGAACAGCAATGTCTAGTATAATACTAATCGCACCCCATAAGAACGGTATCGTATGGTCCTGGAAATCACGGGTCGTTAAGCTTTTGGTCCGCACTGGAGATTGGCAAAAAAAAAAAAAGAGAATCGACACAGAGACGATTACGCACCACTATGATCGCCCAGGCTGCCTTGAAAAACATTCTTTACATCCCCAACGGAGCACCGTTTATCCGTGTTGTCTCCCCCTGGGCAAACGAGCCAGGAAAGGTCAGCTTGAATGTGTTTCTCGCCTTGCGAGTGACGGAATCCTAGGAATCGACCAGGTAGAATGGGTACAAAATCGTCTCTGCAGCAACCGTGAGCCATCACTGTTGTTGACTTGGGAACAGCACGCTTACTGATTGGTTATCCTGTCGATTGGGACATTTTGGTCGACGTAGGTTGTGAAGGCTTTATTGCCGACCTGAAATTTTGAACATTCAGCGCGCGACTCAAGAGATAGGAGGAAGACTGACTCGAGGCATCCCGTAAGTGACTGTCCTGACTTGGAGGTTGGGGATATTCAAAGGAAGGAACACGGCGTCGAGCAGCGCTAACGCGCCCCCTAAAGTTGGGATGATTAGGGGATCGTGCAGATCGGAAGTGCGGGATTGACGAACCTAGGGAGTGCCCAACGACCGTGACTTGATTCAAACCGCTTTGCGAAATCGCTTTGCGGACGGCAGCAAGGACGTCTGCAGCGGTTCTATATGAACGATGTGTGAATTCTGTTACCGTTTGCGCTGTAGGGGAAGTATATTGATACGCACTCTGCATGTGCCTCTCCGAATCCGTTATGAACCTTGATATCCTCCGGCAGTCCAGGGAAGAGGCGAGGATCCAGCTCGTCAAGGATGAAATCGGCATCAGTTAGCAAAGGCATCCTGAGTGATTATCAGCAAGTGAAACGAAACAAGGGATGTTGACGATTACAATTTGGTTGGATCAGTTCCCTGATGCCCCACGACGACAGTCTGATACGCCGTGTTAGCAGAGTCGTTGGCAAAGTGGGGTGAGGGACAGCGTACCTTAAGTGTTGGGTCAATGCCAACGTACCAGAATTGTACATCGTTCCCATCTCCGCCCGCTGCAACAGGCTGAAAGGCTGAGTTCGCCTCGCAGTTCTCTACGATTGTCAAGCCCAGAAGTTGAGATAGTCTAATCAAGAAATTTGGGGAGTGAAGAGCCTTACTTCCGCATGTCCAAGAACTCAGCTGGGCGGGTTTGCAATAAGCAGCGCTAGCGTAAAAGGTAAAGGGTCGAAAGGCGGCGATTTGAGTAGGCGTAAGGATGGGCAAGTCTGCTTGACGTTGCAAGATGGGCAAGGCAAGCACACGAGGTACATAGAACAAGGCAAGGACCAAGTAGAGGGAGACAAAAGAAGAGAAGATTGCCATTATTGCTAAAAACGCCCAACAGGAGAAGAAAAATTAAGTAAAGAGAGTGTGTGTTGAAGGGGAAGGTCGCTCGCTGGGATCCTGCCAGCAGCGCTAGAAGTGGACAAAAGTCAAACCAAGAGTCAATCGAGCTTATGATCCCGCCTCGTTTAAATAAGATTTCTTCTTCCGCCCTGACAATGGGAATAAGAAGGGTCATGGAGGCTTGAGGCCTGATTGGCGATCTTCCTCCGACCTCAGTTGCGTCAAGCTTGGCTTGAGACAGTTGGTTGTTGAGCAGGGTGATGCGAGATGCCTGAGTGTGTACACGGCGAAGAGTCGAAGGCTGAGCAAAGCGATTCCCCAGCAAATCATGATCAGGATAAGTAACATCGAGACAGTTTACTGCATTGAACAGCCCATCGAAGCTGGAATCCTATAGAGCGTGGTGTAACGTGCTCGCTTGAGGCAAGTTGGTGAGAGCAGCTGAACAGATTCCTGAGATGTCGTCTCCGATTTTACTGGTTACAAGAGGCTTCACGCAGAGATGGCCCATAGCTTTTAGTAAATGCGAGAGACCAGGAGTGCTACAAATGAGACGGGAAGATTGTACAATGCCTGCCACTGATCACGGAGTAGACAAGATGGACCCAACAAATGGAGCATGCGAAAAATGTACGTCAGCAAAGTTGCCGAAATCATGCCGTAATATGACCTTTGACCGCCTCGTCCACAACCACCTTCCCAAGTTTCGACCATGGATCGACTTCCATTCACATCGGCCAGAATATACCCACTGTGCGTTAATATAGGTCAAAATAAGGTCAAGAAATTACGACTTCAGTACAGTGGCAAGCTTGGTGCGAGTAGACCTTGAACGTAAACCGTCTTCAAGTTTGCGGATCGATTTCAACCTATTCAAAGCAAGGCAGCCAGCTTACGTTCTCCTGTTAGCTTCGAGTTCGGTTTAAAAAAATCCAAGCTGTGGTTTATTATTCGCCTGCCGGATAGTGTGCACTAGTGAACGCGTGGCAATGATCGAGCAGCATTCAGGGTTGCTTCACGCTGGAACTCGGACTGTCCTCTCTTCTCTACATCTTTGAACGAATAAATACCGCTGGTGTGGCAAGGTTGCGCATCCAACCAACTGCCATGCCTTCCTCTCATTTCCTCTACGCTCTTTACATACTGACAGCGCTTTTGGCGGTTGTTAAAGCAGCGGGTTTACCGAGCAAAATTTATGGCGTGAACCTTGGTTCATGGTACGTTTCCTCCATCAACGCTGCTCGAGGTTGTTCTCATCTATCCCATGTGACAGGCTTGTGCTGGAGCCCTGGATGCTGCCGCAAGGTCAGTTTCGCATGAATCGCTTTGCCTATCGACGGTCTCTGACAGCGTTGCTCGCGTCACCAAGAATGGCTTGACATGGGCGGCCAGCAATGTGGAGATTGCTCGACTTGCATTGCTTCAGAGTTGTGCGTGTGGCAGCTGTCTTTTGGTTTGACACCTTCAGCCCGTGCTTAATCCGTGCCCAGCGCTTTCGCCAAGGCGTACCCCAATACAGTCGATGCCATATTCAACAAGCATTGGTACTTTGACTAGGCTCTTGTTTACCGAGCCCGCCTAATATGTCTGCCTCAGGTCAACGTGGTTCACCCAAACGGACCTCGACCAGCTCAAAGCTGCCGGCATCAACACTGTCCGAATCCCGGTATGCCTCACACCTCCGTAACCCTTTGACTGCGCACAGGCTAACACGTTGACGTGCAATCCAGTTGGGGTACTGGATTGTGGAACCTTTGGTCGACCGCACGTCCGAATATTACCCTAAAGGCGGGATACTCCAACTCGTTAGTCTCTATTTGTTTGTGCTCCCGAAAGCTTCCGCTAGACTTTGCTTTCTCAGAGACGCGGTTTGAAACAAATCCGAGATGCAGGTATCGCCGTTATACTAGATCATCATGCTCTCCCTGGCGTCCAGAGCCCTAACCAAATGTTCACGGGAAGGTATGTATTTAAGGATTACTGCATTCGGAAAATTCGGCTAATGACCTGTAGGTGCACTAAAGATGTTCAATTCTACGTGAGGCATCTCAAGGCTGAGAATTTGAACCGGTTGTCTAACGTCAATCGACGATAGACTCCATACAACTACCATCGCGCGCTGATTTGGTCAGGCGTAATGACCGCGCTCTCGCACCTCGATCCCGCCTTCAGAACTGTCGCATCTCTTCAGGCTGTGAATGAGCCCATCATGGATGCCAACCAAACGCCCGGCTACGGCCAATGTGAGTTGTCATTCACTTTCATATCGCTTCTTGGTCCTGAATGAAAAGCCGCTGTCAGTCCAAAAGAATTTTGTCCAGGTTGTTCGGGCAGTTGAACTTGCTCTGGGGATACCTGTCAGCGGTGTAGCCCCGTTGTCCGTGGTTTCGTCTAGCAGAAATGTCACTGCGGCTTTGTCTGCGGCTTCTGGCTTGCCGAACCTCTTTAACTCTGAAGTTCGCCAAGTGCTTCAGGACATGGTTCCAGTTCTCACCAAGGTAGCACTCCAATTGACCTTAGATCTGAACTTCGACCAGCAAGGTTTAAAGGTGGAGTTGAGGAGGAAGTCGCCCTTGATTACCAAGTAAGTATACACTTTTAGTTCGTCGTTCTCGATTCTGACGTGACTTTTTCGACAAGCTTCATGGACGTGAACTGGCAGTATAATAATCCGTCTAATCCTGCTGACGCGAAGATTGGACCTCAGACATACGACAACCATCTGTACTACTCGTAAGTTCACCGCTTCGCCCCTCATATGACAACTGCGACTTAACGTGCTTTTTCTAGATTTGGGGTAGGTTCACCACCGTCTGTAGCCTTGATCACATGCTGAGAAGATGGTGTACCATACTAGGGAGTAGCTGACGCAAACGAGGAAGCGTACATGACTCATGTTTGCAGTGAGTACCTGAAAACGATTCCGTGCGTCCGACTAATTCATCTCCGGTAGATCTGGATCGAATCGAGAAGGACGCCGCCCTCGGTAACACTCCTCTCTGGTTTGGAGGTACGTAACACTCATTTTTAGAAAACCTCATTCCCTATCGTCTAACCCACTGTAATCATTCAGAATGGGGTCTCTCGACACAGTTCACGGCGAGCGACGCTTTCCTGGTCAAGTGGGCCGACGCCCAAAAGTATTCTTACAGCAAGGGAGCAGGGTGGATCGTAAGTCGCTCGGTTTTCGCTTCCTGGCCGAGATGGCGCTGAGGCGAATGTGCTCCGCCGCCAGTTTTGGAACTTCAAAATTGAGATATCGGACAAGGCGGGAAATACTGCGCGTCAATGGTATGTTTATTGTTTGCTCATCATTCCTCCTTTTGACCGGGGTCTGATCAAAATCCCGTGCGGCAAAACGACGTGTTTAATTAATTGTGGCGCCGTTCGCGTCTCCTTCAGGTCGTACCTCGAGGGATTGAGGAGGGGGTACCTGACTCGGGATCCGTCAAAGCTCCACAACCCCAATGTTTGCGCCCGTTACATCAAGCAGTGAAGCTCGACTGTTCTGCCCCGGGCTTTGCTAGACCAAGTATCTCTTTCTAGAGCTTCGATACTCTCTGCTAGTCGGCGAGGCCTGAAGTATTTTCTTTGGGTTTTAGACCAGTTCTTTCATTTACCGAGGCTGCTACGCACGGCTCGCGGTCACACTCTTTTAGAAGCATTCCGTCCTTCTTACTTTGTCCTGTCGTTTACGTCGTGTTATCTGAACATATTTTCATATTGCAATGATGTCACATCACCGGTGCCCAGCAACCCGGTGAAGGTGGCGCTTTGGCTGACCCACTGGAAACGTCATGTTGACCCAATGTCTAATTGTTCTGGAAGGTAGCCGCCGGGAGGCGATAACCTCGACAGAAATGAGCTAGAGTTGAGCCTGGATACAGGCCAGGGTAGATGTTATGATTCTCGAAGCTATAACTGAAGTAGCCTTCGTCACTGATAAATGAATTCCAGGCTGACCGTGCCACATTGGCATCATAGAATCATTGCAATGAGCGCTTTTTCAGGGTCTAGGCACTCTCGGTATTATGATCGGTGATTGACATGCCTATGTTTAAGAACTTCAGGGTGAAATCAGGCTCATAATTTATTTCATTATCGCTGCTGTAACGGTGCCATAAATTCCCTCCGATCGCGAGGCGTGTACCTTCAGCGAATCTCGGAAGTCCGCATGCCGCTCCCTTCGGGGCGCAAACCACCAGCAGTGTCAACGTCAATGGAATGGGATAAAAGACTTACCGCTCTCTTTCCCCTCCCTTTACACAATGATGCGGAGGCTTCCTTGGCACGCCGACTCCCGAGTTAGCGAAGTGTCGATAAAAGTCAACTGGGATACCAAAAAGGATGGGTAGCCGAGGCTTGAGCCAATTCAACGGGTCCAGGCATCGATTGCCATGCGTCGTCAATAGAAACGCGCGCATCGAACTTGCTCCTCGAGTCTTCGAACGAACTTGACGTTCGTATTTTTCTTAAGATGAGATGGCCATGGTACTTCCCGAGAAAGTCAATTAGGCGTTATGCAGGGTTTGACGGCGACATCGCGAGACGGACGTCGTCCTCTGTAGCTCGATGGTTCTAACGTCCGCCGATCGCATACCCGGGTGCATGTATTTGAGCTGCCTGTTTGGCTGCTGAACTCGGATACGAACAACTTAACGCCAGTGCACTGGTCAAAACGCGTGCAGAGTGTTGGCCGCAGTCCCCAGTTATCATGTTGGCTGAGGTCGGGAGGAAGAGAAGCGCGGTAAAAATACAAGAACAGAGTCAAATAGTATCCTGATGATAATACTCGTAGGCGAAGATTTTGTAACACTCACCGACCCCGGAATGTTAATAGATATAGACATTTGCCGCTGTTCATTTTCACCTCGGAAAGACGTCTCAGGACGGTGTTCTTCAGCCGAGTTAAATGTTTGACTTTTTAGCGGCCATCCATTTCTGTAGAGGTTGAAGGTATTGAAAGACTCGTGGTAAGCGCTAAGCCAGAGGACCTGATAAGTATCGACAGCCATCCCCACGCACATTTTCGGGAAAAGGGCTGCCAGGAATTTCAGAGTAATTAACACGACCGAATACGTGTTAGACTATGTGTTCATCGCTCGGCAAAGATAGATATGTGTTCCTCGGTGTTTGTGGACTCGAACTGCGAAAGGAAGCTAGGGAAGGGGCTGATGTAATCGCAATGAATGCAAAAAAGGAACAAGAGCGAACCGCATCAGGAGCAGATTGACAGCCTTTCCAACTGTCTCGCAGGCAAGCAATCTGCAAGCGGTCTTGTAATATGGCAACCTTGAATTTGACTTCTGCAATTTCATATATCCTCCCTTCTCGCTGACGGGATCCCTCCTCCGCCCATCCTTCCCCTCCCCCATGCCCAGCCTCCCCCACAACATCTGGGTCCATGTCGCCCAATATCTCCCTGCCCTCTTTCTGCGCGACCTCATCACCGTCAACCGGAGCTTCTTCGAGATTGCAATGGACTGTCGTTATAGACAGCTTATTTTGGCCTACATGGACAGCAGGATGGTCAAAAATCTCGTCCGCTTGAGGTCCGTCATCATGATCCTCTTCTTCCACCGAGCTTCCCGTTCTGAAGTCGCTGCAGAGATCCTGCCGTTGCCAAACGGGTTCAGATACTCCATATCTACCCAGGATTCCTCCCCCAATCCAACACCGCATACTTGCTGTTTGACCAGCCCAAACCAGAATGCACGGTTAGCAAACGATCCTTCCGTACCCTCCTCTCCGACATCGCCAACGCTCTCCTCGAACAACGCGCTTTTGCTTCACGGCATCCCAAGTACCGCATGATGCAGTCGCTTCGAAAACAGGAAAACGTCGTTCAGATCGTTTCGGATATTCTGGCTGGCCTCCCGAACGTGACTGATTACTATGTGACTTGGTATGGCCTACCTGCGGTCACATCTTCATCAGCGCCCTTCGTGGCTTCCGCACTGCGACCAAATCTCCGGAAACTATCATTAAACCTATCCTTGGAGAACGTGCAGTCCATATTGTCATCTGACACCCAAACAACCAGGCTTGAAGAACTTCACCTGTGCATTCACTCCGAAACGGTCTACGATGACCAAGAAAGAGCATATGTCCTCCAACACTACCTCGCACCCGCAATCAGCCGATTCCGGTCCACGTTGAAAACCTTGGTTGTCTCATCATGGGAGCCAACCGATCTTTCGCCTCTATTCGCCAACATAGAGCATATCCCTGTCCTCGATGACTTGAGCATCAACATTCCAGTCGAGCCGTGTCATCTTGGGGATCCGGCCGGTGTCAACGGATTCCTCAAGAAACATCAATCAACACTGCGATGCCTTCGACTGCGTGCAACGCAATACGGCGGTAGAGGGCTCGCACCGGACCTATACTCTTTACACGAATGGATTAGTGAAGCCACCGACAACCTCGACTTACCCGAGCTTCGCGTCCTTGACATCACATCCAATCTATTCCTAGCCGACACTTCTCTCCTATGCCTTAGACGCTTCTCCCGCACCCTAACTTCGTTGACGATGACTGGCGTTCACCGGTCGTACGAGCACGTCGTTGAGGCGCTTGACAACATTCTCCAGCCCTCAGGTTTCTCGGATTCTCCCGCCGCCAAGGAGGACTCGAAACTGAGTAAGCTGCGGATAGGACCGGTTTCGCTATCGCCGCAACTCGTAGACCTCATTGCGTCGAGGATCCCCCAGTTGCATAGACTGGAACTTCTCGTCCGCAACATCCTCCCGGGAGCCACGGATGCATCGTCAGGTCCCGTTGCCCTCAGTAGCAGAGCGCCCAAAAATAGGCAGATTGTACGTCAATTTGTTGTCCATCTTTGCGTATGTGATTGGATGCTTACTTTCCCTTGTTTTGATCATAGGAGGAGTTCTTCATGGAGATGGAGACGCGGCGATATCCGGATTGGCGGTTGGAGCATCTGTCAGTCGTCACTGACATACTACCGGAGCGCAATCATTATGAGAGCCTCCTCGAACAAACCTTTTTTGAGTGTATACCAGCATTACAGTCATACACATAGCCTCCAGCCAGCCTGGGTGATACTTACTCTTTCTTGACACATGTTGATCACTTGAACATCATCCAGTTACCTCATTCGCACTTTTGGTCCGACTGTCCGCTGCGATTAAAACACGATGGGATATTTGCGTCCCTTATTGCTTGTTGGATCAGCTACCTCATCTTGCATGTCATACTTAAACTATTAATAGGGCGAGCCGTTAAGGGTTGCCAATACAGTTAATCGCGCCTTGTGCCAAAGACTTCTTCCGGGTTCGAGATCTGGAACCTGCGGCCTCTGTAGACCTCATTGATGTTCAAAGTCACCATATCGGACGGAGATGAAAGGTGCGCATCTTGAAGTAACTGTTCGATTGGGATTCGCATTATGCCGTCCTTGTCGAGTCTAGACCTTCCGTTTACGTCCGCGAAACAGGACGGAGGCCTGTACGCCTTCTCGTCGGGCCTGTGTTTTAACGATCTTGGTTTCAGCTATAGCACCACTTTGTCGAAACGCACAGTCACGCTACCTGGACTCGGACGGAGGTTTGGGAGTTCCGTTCTGCGGCTGCATCGTCTTGAGTTTGTCCGCAGCCATCGCCAGCATTCCATGGAACGCAGTCGACTTTCGCAGCTCTTTCGGAACAGAGTCGAAAAACTCTTGAAACCGAGAGCTCATCCTCGGCCCCGGCCTTGTTGCAGCCTGAGACTGCCTCACGTTCAGTGTACCAGCCGGAGTCGAGCGAGGGGCATGCTTCACCAATGCTGGAGGCGATTTTCCAATTGTTTCCTGTTTGATGGACAGTGTTTTCGGCTCCAGAAACGAGACCTTCATCCGCTCAACGCTGCGCCGTTTCTTGAGGAGATGAGGTAACGCTTTGCGTTCAAGTTCTCTTCCTCCTGTTCCCACACTCGCCTTCCCGATTCCGTCTGGAACACGATCCTCCTCCAGCACCCGCACGGAAGCGACGCAGGCCTCCTGCTTCACCTCAAGGCGGTTCTCCGCAGACTTTCCGTTCCGCTGGACGTCACTCGGCGGAAGGGCAGGTATCTGCTCCCGCAACTCCGCATGGATGTTTAATATCGAAGAGTCCGAGTTAACCGCAGTCAAGTCGCTCGACGCATTGCCACTGGTGCTAGTACTCGTCGAGGAGTCGAAACTTCTGCTACCTTCTTCTCCGGCGCGGCATAGATCATTCTCTGGAAGGAAAGGGTTGAGTGTATGCGCTTGAAAAATAAAGGGGGAGTTACCATCTAGCGTATACTCCGCGATAGGCATCAAGAATTCTTCGGAGGCGCATCTTTCTATCCAGTGCATATGTCGGACCTAGCGATTCTGTTAATTCCCAATTCTCTTGCTCATCGCAATGTACTTACTATTATTCGCCTCGAAAGCAGCCTTGAGAGCGTGAATAAACACGGGTCAGCGACTATATGCGCACGCTTCTATACCATTGATGGAACGAGGACTCACTCGCTCAATTCAGGATCACCCCCTCCCGCACAAAACATGAAGGCCGCTTCGAAGAATTCCGACGGGGTTTGAACGATCTTCCCTCCATTTTTCTCTGTATTACGATGCATTGAGATTTCGGGAGATGAATCAGCTGTAGTCGGCTAGATGAGAGGGGCCGTGCATACTCCACAGTGCCCGTATCCTGACCGGGACCGCCTTTGTGAAGAACGCTGGGTGGTGTGAGCTTCATCGTCGGGCCGATTCCACGAGGCGAGGAGAGGACGCACCGAGGTCAGAGAATAGCATAGCATATACAGTCCCGGTGAGTCAAAGCAGGGAGAGAAAAGGGATGAAATCACTGGCAGCAAATTCGAAGCCCAATGACAAGCGCCTAATTCGCATGATAGGGGGTCCATGCCAGAAACGTCAATCCACATTCCATTTCCGCTTCGCTTGATCGAGCTAGCATAAGAATCACGAATCAGCCGCAAGGAGTCGATAATAAATCTCATGACATTCGGGAGAGAGAGCAGGGTCGTCTTGTATAGCGTTGTGTAGTGCTTCCATGATGTTTCTCAGGGACGGAGAGTCTAAATGAGAGGTAATGGCAAGAGAAATATACAACGTGATGCGACGTGACCAAAACGATTACTTATCATTGTTAAAGTTTACCCACAGGTCTGGTAAGACTCTCCGGTAAATCCGAGCCGAGAAAGGTGCTTAATACAAGTCTCAGCCACGACTCGGAATCAGTTGAGTCGTTGGCCTTGAATACTTCTTTGACCAAGATTTGCCAGTCGCCCTCTCCCGAGAGCCTTCATTTGCTTTCGTCGTCACAATACATGTCAGTGATTTGTTTATTCCTGATCCTCGTACCATCGAATTTAGGGCTCGAGCGAGACGAGCGGCTCGGTAGGAGCCTAGGCCTCAGGTGCACACATAGCCAGTAGTTTATGCTTTCTTCCCGTACATCTATGCTTATTTCGTGCCTCGACGAATACACCGTGGTCCTGTCAACTTTTGTGACTACGCTAGTGGTGCCCGACTGATGACGGGCTTCCACAAGGCCTGTTTAATCTCAGTGATGCACTCACCCTCTTGGAACAAGATTTCATTTACCTGACAGTGATGTTGTTGACAGAATGCTGCCAAACTGCCACATATTGCCATTGCCATTTCTGCCACCAGGGACCTGGTGGCAGAATGTGGCAGAAGATGTTGGCTTGGTTGGCCTGTGCTCTGCTCGGGTGCAACGGAGGAAAGTGATCACCATTTTTAAACACTTTGCACCATGTCTGCATCCAAAAGTGTCGAAAGTGTTCTCAGTATGTATCTATGAAAACAACCCAAGTCCTCACGCTGATTCTGCCAACATGAGCATTTGCCATTCCGCCATTCCGCCGGCAGAATCAAGGTGAATTTATTTCGAGTCTGCCCAAGACAGTACCAGACCGGTGTCAAGGCTGCAGCAAATAGTCAGTCGCTGTGTTAAGGAAATAAATGGAAGGTTGAACATGAAAATGTACCTGTACTGTGCATTTGCAGTGATACCTTGAGGCGGAAGCGTGGGTGGACGAGGGGGTGGAGGGAAACCTGGGTACGGGAAAGATGGTGCATCGTGCCTGAGTGTAAACATATCTGGGAGCAGTGGGTCGTGTATTTTAGGAGCTGCGTTGGCATGATCACTAGCTCGAGACCGCGACCCTTCCTGGTCTCTGCGCCTGAGATCTGTTTTATGTTTCTCAGAAAAATGTGCTCTGGTGGCGAGATCATACACCCTGCGCTCAAACTCTTCTTCTCGCTTACAAAGAGCTTCTTCGCGACGTGCGATCTCAGCCTTCAGACGGGTGAGTTGCTTGCTTTCCCCCTGAGGATATCGTGTAGGAAAGCTACATTAATCACTTCGAGCAAAAAAACGACGAAATAGTTACCTCGAGCATTGCGAGTTTTTGTGCCACCAACGCTTGGCTTTCCGCCATCCTCTTCTCGCGTTCTACAATATCTCGTTGTAAACTCTCCATTGTGTCCGACATTTCCTGGAAATGTGTACGATCATGACCAATGCCACCGAAGAGAAAATGACTATAATGCAGCCTTACCTTGAATTGTTCTCGCAGCTTCTGCTCTCGTTCATATTGGCACGAGCATGTCCGAGGCTCACATTGCTGAGGAAGTTGTAGGTAGTCAGAGCCGGTCTATACTTAGGAGTAGAATAGGCTAGACCTACATTGTAATTATGAGTTATATGATTGATCACTTTCGCGTTGGTTCGAATATAGTTCTCGCCAGCAGCGGCGACCTCCACCGACTTTGCTTGCAACCCATTCGTCTTTTCGAGAATTTGAAGCCTTGTGCTTCCAACGCTGCGAGAGCACTGTGTCTAGCTCCCACCAAACACAAACGAATAGTTCAAGCTGGCATACTTACGATTTAACCGCCAAAGACGACGTTGACGCTGACTCTGGCCCTGGATGATCCATGGTCGCAGCTTCCTGGGAATGGTGTTTCGAGTTGCTGAACGTCGGCCGCGAGAGACTGGGTCTGAAATTTCTGAAACTTTGAAGGCGGGAGAGGAAGCAGGAAGGAAAGCATCGAGGAGCTCGTGGGAGCTGGGAACAAAAGGCTTTCCTAAAGCAATTCGTGCATTAGACGCCCAGGATTCCGAGAGACCGGCGCTCCGGGGACTTGGCTCAAGGCATCCCGAATGTGCAGTCGATAAAATCCGAGTAACTGTCACCGTTCACCGGCCACCACTCAGTGCATTCAATTCAAGACAATATACATCGAAACCTCTGAGTGAGAAGCTGGACCAAAACCGTGAACACTATGCCGATTTCGAGTCTAAAAGCGTCTTCGAGGTAGGTACCTATAGCTAAAGTCCAGTCCCGTCCTACGTTCCATTCACATATCGATATTTTCAAAAAAATATTTCGCCTCCATTTATGTCCATAATTCGATCTAATTCATCGTCCAGCTCCTCACGATCCGACTTCGCACCTGATCTCCTCATCACTCTTGGACTTCAACATAATTCGCTGCACACCGGACTATCATCAGCACACAACCCATCATCGATCCATCAAGCGTACGCACCTGGGAACAACCCGACTTCACCCCTAGGATTCTTACCCTGCCACCAATCTTCCGAGGCAGGTTCAATCTCAGTGATACGTTCACCCTCGGCAAACGAGACTTCGTTATCTTCAGCGGCGTCGTAGCTACAGCAAACACGCGATGAGTCCAACCATTAACTTACACGAAGAGGAAAGAATGAAAGAAAGGAACGGATAAGAGGATTTGACATACCCGTAGATCGCTATCGCAGTGATGCCTTCATCCTGAGGAGGGGGCGTGGGCGCACGAGGAGGTGGAGGCGGGGCAGCCGGTGCAGCAGGAGGAGGCTAAAAGAAAGGAATGTCGCTCAGCGAACAAAGGCTGGAAAGGAATCGCTCAAAAATGTAT
>SDEE01000809.1:0-15628 GCA_004126415.1 Candolleomyces aberdarensis
GAAGCTCACGCTGAATATCTTTGGAGGACTTTTCATTGGATTTACCTTTTTCAAGTCGGAGGACACCATTCAGGGCAGTCAGAACAAGCTTTTCGTGAGTAACCTCTCCCTCAGAACTTCCTGAAGGGACGCTATTTGCTGACGCCGTTACATAGGCCGTCTTCATGGCCACCATCTTGGTTAGTTCTTTCGATTCTTTGTCACCGTTCCAGGCTCATCCAATTACAGAGTGCACCTCTAGGAGGGCAGCTACACGTTCCTTATATTAAAGTAAGTCTGGGAGCTCCCTTGACCCTGTCTCGTTGCTGACCAGCAAGCCAGATGCGCAACATCTACGAAATCCGAGAACGAGCTAGCCGCATGTACCATTGGTCCGCGCTTGTGACAGCACAGATCCTGGTCGAAATTCCGTGGAATATCCTGGGTTCTTCACTCTTCTTCGTGTGCTGGTATTGGACAGTAGGGTTCCCTTCCTCTCGAGGAGGGTACACCTACTTCATGTATGGTGCCTTGTTTCCCATCTACTACACGACGATCGCTCTCGCGGTTGCATCGATGTGCGCCACTGCAGAGATTGCCAGTTTGATGTTTTCGTTCCTGTTTTCTTTCGTTTTGACTTTGTGAGTGTCTTCTTTCGATGTGGTCCGTACAATTCCCTAACAATCGCAATAGTGACGGTGTCGTTCAGCCTTATCGGGAGCTCGGATGGTGGCGCTGGATGTACCATCTATCTCCATTTACATACCTCATCGCAGGTTTGGTCGGTCAAGGTTGGTTTTTCGCTAGTTCACCTCGGTGCCATTGAGCTCAACTTCTTTCACCATCCAGCGGTCGGCAGACAGCCTATTAATTGTTCTGGGGAAGAACTGGTCACTATTCAACCGCCTGCAGGCCAGACCTGTGGATCCTTCATGGGAGAGTACATTCAAAGAGCTGGAGGGTATCTGATCAACGGCGATGCTGCCAGCGACTGCCAGTTCTGCTCGAGCCGAACTACGGATGAGTGGCTCGGACCTACGTTCAACATCTACTGGCACGATCGTTGGAGAAATCTTGGGCTGTTCATCTGCTATATCGTCTTCAATGTGAGTCGAATCCCTCTACAATGCTATGTCCCGAGGCTGATGGTGTGCCGGTGATCAGATCGCGTGTGTGTATTTCTTCACGTACATGGCTCGCATACGGGATCATAAACATCTCCGTTGGGTCGCGAGGAAATTGGAACTGGCTTTGGATATTTTCAGAAAGACGAATTGAACGGTTTGGTTGTTAGTGTACCGAATGAAATGATGTATTGAAGTTCCCGGTTTTGGAGACATATCCCAGTCAGATTTACCTGTAACCTGGAGACCAAAGAGGTTAGGAGTGATCAATTTAAGACGCTAAATCAGCGTCAGGTGAATGTTGAGTTCTTCCCCCCCCCCTCTGCGACCACATTGGCACATCAGCCGAGTGGGTTCAAGCGAAGGTGCACTGCACTGCTTGCGAGGACATGATATTCGATGAGAACTGTTCGGTTCTTGAATTTGAGGCATATATGAGTCGCACGAATCACAGAAAGAGATGTAGACGTCACGATGAGGTTGTCAACGAGAGAAAAGAAATTGGGAGTAAAACCAAAAGACGATCAACCCTCGTTGTGCATCCCAGTCGCAGCAACCCTCACATTCTTCCTCTCGCGCAGTTTCTGATACGGGAAAAATAATCTTCTCAACAACGATCACTTACTCTTTTTCACCCACCGATTGACCGTCGAAACCAGAAATAGAAAACAAATGTGGAAAGATTCGAACCCTAGGTATCCTGCCAGCTTCACCGCCTGGTGTAGTCAAATGACAAGCCGAGCGTAGTGAGATCAATCCCGGTGCGGTTTCCTCTCATTTCCCTTGCCTAGCCCATCCAACACGCCGTTGATACTATGAAATGAACCGAAAGGAGAGCTGTTGGTTTCAAATATGTGCCTCTTGCTTTGATAACAAAGACACTGAAAGAAACATATATTTGCACCGTGAAGACTAAGATGCGTCGAGGTTCGCGACTATGTGTTTGGGTCGGAACGGGAAAAAAAGGCCCTTTTGAGGTCGTTCGCGAAGTAGCCACATCCGGGTTGGTACATGCCAACCAGCTTTCTTGCAGTGATGCAAAATGGAATTCCGCCAAAGTTTGCATGCTGGGCTACACCGGTACCAATGACACTGAGGAAGGCGGTTAGTATGCCATTCAAAAAGGGGAATGAGGGTCGCACTGTACCTTCCAATGGACAAAGCAGAACATAAGCCTAATACCTCCTACTACTGAATGCCGGACACACCCCGACGCCCACCAGTCAACGGAAGATTGGGCGAAGTTGAATCGGGAGGTCCACTGCGAGACACTAGGCATCTCCACGTTGAAAAAGAATTGAAGAAATTTCTGCTGGTCTAATGAACGGCATGCCGGTAAACCATTATCTGTGAAAGATAGGGTAAATGTGTGTGTAAGTAGCTGTAGGCTAGCTTGATGAACGTGTGTACTCACGCGCACAAATATCGAAAACCCTGCTCCAGAGGAGCTCTGCACACTGCATACGCCCAACATAAGTTGGCCCGCAGCGGTCCGCGCTGCCCAGGAAGTCGTACAACGATTTATGATGAGGTCTATATGGCGTGTCCAGGTCGTCGGAAGGGGGCACATCGATCAGGGAATGTAGATCTCCTAGCACATACTCTGCATCGCCATCGTCTGTTTGAAGGAATAGATTGATGAGGGAGGCAGCAGGATCGCTGCCCACCTGTGCGAAGAGATTAAGACCGCCTGGAGGCAAGTCTCCCTTAATGATCCAGAGCCACTTCACAGCCAGTGTAGGGTTTGGAGCCGATTGCAAGATATGGGTGTAAAACGCGTCAAGGTGAGAGAACGGGTTTATCCCTGAGCTCGGCTTCACCTTCAGAACCTGGTCAAGGAGCGTAGGGGGACTCCCGTGACGAGAGGCGGTTATATATCGAATGACGGTTGCCGCATAAATGAACTGGCCTGAGGCTTGGTCGAGCAAGGTGGCAAGACTTTCCGGGGAAGGCCACGACGGGCTGAGGTTGTAACGACGGCGAATTTCGCCGAACTTGGCTTGGAGGAACAAAGCGATGTCGGCGCTCGGGTTGTATCTCTCGTCCAAAATAAGAGGTGAAGCGAACGATGACTTGTGACTATCGTTGTTGAAGAACTCCCGAAATACACGTTCTGGGCGGCTGGCGATGACAATTCGGAAGGGAAATGCAGGGTCGAGCGCGGCTTCTTGCAGGACTTGTAAGATCTMSMACTGGTCTTCTTCGCAATACTTGGTGCCGAGCAATTTGCGTCTACCATGTACTCTCCTGCTCTAGGGGAAACATACGACACTGTGCTCAATGCATTAAAAGAGCTGAAGAAGCGCAATATCGTTCGATATAAGCCTGCAGTGGCGCTCCTCGAGGTCAGTCATTCCTGCATCACGGCTAATACCTCGAGTTACTGATGCACACATTTATCTCCCCAGAGGGTCGTCTCGGATGTAGAGAAGCGTGATAGGCAGGAGCGTTCAGTCGAAGAGGTTTGGAGAGAGTTGTTTGTCGAGCGGGGGTCGGAGTAGCTGTATCCTGCCCATGGCCGGTACTAGGTCTTACTCACTTAATACTCGATGAACTACAATTGACGTCTAGTGTTTTCTCTGTATACATCTGTTCCTTGAATTCGTCGTTTCGAATTAGGTTACAAGTGGCAGTCGGGACTTTCCTCTCGACATCATTCACTCCCACGGCACTCTCCTCGATACTCAGGAAGGATCTCACCGTATCCGTTCCATCCGCACTGGCTTATGCGACATGGTCATTTGCCGTTGACGATCCTTTCCCCATCGAAGTCGTCATGTCGAAGCTCAAGTCGGCCGTCGAGTCCGAGGAAGTCGACACGCTCGAGGTTCCGGATGGGCGAACGGTCCTGAGCGAGTTTCAACCTCCACCTCTACACGT
This sequence comes from Candolleomyces aberdarensis, assembly GCA_004126415.1. Taxonomy (NCBI): domain Eukaryota; kingdom Fungi; phylum Basidiomycota; class Agaricomycetes; order Agaricales; family Psathyrellaceae; genus Candolleomyces; species Candolleomyces aberdarensis. Next base: position 3,984 of record SDEE01000809.1, read on the forward strand.
TTGGCGATATGATCAAGATTCACGGGCGTCATAATCCCGACTACCCAGCAGAGAAACGAATCCTCATTGAAAGGGGCGGAGAAGCTCCCAGGATTCACCCGATCACCATGTCTTCGTTCCTTACCGCAGTCACACGGAAGCCGGACTTCATGAAGGTTGGCGACCGAAACTCGATGACGCCCGAGGGTCCCCAGATGTGTGACCGGGAGAAAGTCGAGGATCAGGACGTGCAAGAGATAAGTGCGATAGCAGCACTGATCTTCTTCGCAAAACTTGGGGCCGAGCAGTTCGCATCTACGATGTACTGTCCTGACAAAGTAGAGACGCACGAAACGGTCCTCAACGCGCCGAAGGAAGTTCAAAGAAGGAATATTGTTCGCTAAGCTCTTCTCAACGTCAGTTCTTGTGATCCAATCTTTGCTGCCTACTCACTCATTCTCTGTTCGAACCCTATCTAGCGCGTCATTTCGGACGTAGAAAAACATGACACGCAGGAAAGGCCACTCGGAGACGTGTGGAAAGAGTTATTTACCTCCCAAAAATTGTAATTCGTCAGATAGGTGATAAACTGACGAGCTCGAAGCTGTTGCCCATAAATCGAGTTATTGCAGTAGATGCACACTAGGATGTACGCAAAACAAAAACTGATACAAAACGACGCCAAAGTACAACCTGATCAGTGTCCCGTAGTTAATTGTCTAAGAGATAGCTACTAAGGTCAGGATTTTGCTCGAGAAGGTACTCTATCAATTGTCCAAAGCCGTTTGACTGGCTCGTGCGTAAACGTTTCAGAGCCTGAACCACTGTGTCCGACCTCCGGTCCCCTTCATCTTTGCATTGGATATGGATCAGATAGCAAACCAGTGCATAAGACAGCGGCCTCTTTTGAATTGAGGAGTCGACCAGGGATAGATCCAAGAGGTGGACGAGCGCTGCCCCGACAGACGATCGCAAATGAGAGACACATTGTGCGACAAGCTCAGCGTGGTCTGGGTATGCTGGTTTGCGCGAAGCGACGATCATTTCGGGAAGCACTTGATTATCACTCTGAGGGGACGTCGACGGTAGAGCTGGGATATGCTCGAAGAGGCTTTCGGGAAGGAGGCTGGAGAGACTGAATCTACCGGGGTGCAGTGAGAAGGCATGCACGAAGCAGGCCGTCAGATTGAGGGAAAGGAATAAATGTAAGACCTTCGAGTGCTCCAGTCCGTCGATCAGAGTCCACCTCCACCAATACTTTGGCCAAGCAAGGACCGCAAACCGAAGACAGTGATCGTCATCTCTAATCTTCTTGTCCAGGCCGACGGAGGCGGCTTTCCCCATACAGGCTGTCAACAGGCGCAGAGAAGCGCTTTTGGTGTCGACTGCGAACTCGCCTGAGCACTTGGGATTCTTCAAGAATCGGATGAATAACCCATTGAGGAAAAAAGGTGACGATCCAGATCGGTGGGGTCGAAGTTTGATGACCGAATGGAGGCCTCTGAGCGCCTTGATCCCTCGACCACGAACTCGCCCGGAAAGTTCATCGAGGGCACCCAAGGCTAAGGAGATATCACCTTCCTCGATGGGGATAATATCCGCATCACGCATTATTTGGTGCGATACTACGAGGTCGGCCAGGACTTCCAATATGAGCGGTCGATTCCGCTCGGGACAGGATCGTAGAATTTGTCGGAAATGTTCATAGACGAAGGAAAATGGAGCTGAATGTGCTAGGTCAGCTCCATCGTCGAATGAGGGGTCGAGGATGAGGTTGAGTCGCTCTTGTGGATCCTCGTATGGATCTCGAAGGTCCAAAATGATGGTATTTGCGTACAACATGTCGCCCCGTGTTTTCTCCACAAGCTTCTGCAAGCGTTCCTGCCCGGGCCAGGCCTCGCCTGCAAAGGAGGACTGGCAGCCATATATCACTGATATCTGCTCCAACTCCTTCCGAAGTACCGACTCGACATCTCTCAGGTTGTCTGCTGTCATATACATGTCTAAGGTCTGGGCGTTGTCGCAAAAGGGCATCGACTCGACGTGTGCCTTGATCCATGGCTCTGGCCTGCTGAAGATGAGAAAGAAAAGTGGAAAGCGATGTGACTGAAGGGTGTGGATGAGGTCAAGAACCCTGATTTGAGCGAGTTCCTGGTCTTGTGCATACTGCTTTTCTACCCGGGCTTTGCGATCCAGATTGATGCACTCATCAAGACCATCGACGATGATCAGGCGATTTGGCATCTCGTCCAAGCCCTTGACAGAGCGGAAGGGACCAATGATGAGCTTTTCTAGCTGCAGCTCCAGTGTCTTGTTCAGAATCATGGGATTTCGTCGGACGACATCCTCGATGAACGGGAGGAGTTCGGGAATGGAAGTGGCGAATTGGTATGCCAAGGTGGCGATGAAATGTGCCGGATTACTACGCTCTGGGGATGCTCTGGAAAAGAAGAATGATCCAGCTAGGGGATTGAAGTCGATATCTTCCTGTTGCTCGAGGTCGTCTGCAATGAACTGGGCAACGGCGGACTTTCCATAGCCGGCTGGTGCGTGGACAACCATGATGGAATCATTGGGAGGCTCTTTGTAGCCATACCACGCCTTGATACGGTCTATGACAGCTTTCCGCGTTCCGGGATGACACGAAGGGAGAGGATAACGCTCATCGGAGTCGTGCATTGCACCTGTGGCCGCGTACTGCTGCAAGTATTGAAGGACTACCAGACATGTCAGCGCTGGATAAGCACAGACGGTAAGGTAGTAAGACATACCGTCGACATCGGATATATAGGTATTAAACGAAGTATTATTCGCCACGAATTTACTAGCATTTTGGAAATAGGAAATTGTGGACATGATGGTTGCTAGCAAACGCCTGCAGCTGTCCCATCAGTGACGCGTAGTACCGACGCCGGATCTGGAAGAGACCGAGTCCCGAGGATGGCTCGGGAGTCGGAACTGACGCGCCTCCCCAAATATGGGCGTTTCTCCGATTGCTCCCGCCTGTGCCCTTGCTCCTCCCCCACACCGGTTTGTGTCAAACTCATTCAGTCAAGAAAGTTCTTCTATATGGGTGATATTCTAGGACAGCTACCTGCCGGAGAATGATTAGACAGCCCTTCCTGACAGTGAGACATTAGTAGCGAGCGGTATCTGCACCCCCCGTCCTACGCCATCTCATCTCGTTATTAGTCGTTCAAGCTGCAACCCGATTCTCGTGAAGGACAGATATAGATGGCTTTTGAGCTTTTGACAGCAGTGAGAGATTCTAGTCGGGGAAGCAGTCGGGGTGGTACTCAAACCTCACCACAATCACTCCAAGAGACGGAGGAATGCTCCCGGAAGTTCACCGAGCAGGCGAGTCTGTTGATTGAAAAGGTCTGAAGTCGCGCCTATCCTTCCCAGATTTTTTGGGCTTGAAAAGGCCGAAGGAAGACGGGGTTGTGTTTCTCGTTTGATGCGGAGGTGGAAAAGGAAGGTATTTGATGCAAGAGAGGGTATAACAAGCATCGTAGATGTGAATAGAGCTGATAGTGGAAGCGATGTATGTTATTCCTAGAGAGTCTGTGGAGATGTGTGTCGTTGATATTCGGGTTTACATGCGCTGCCGTTGTCTAGATGATTTTCGTCGAATACCTTTAACCTTTGAGGTAGAACGATTCAAATTGTGAATTGCAGCGCATAGAGAATGCGAGATGTGGCTCACATACTATATTGTACAGATATCTCCAGCTTTCACTAGCTTTACGGCTAAGACAACGTGACCCTCGTCGTTGAGCAGGAGCAACGACGCTGTAACGCGTACGTTGTGCGGCGAGTCTGCATCTTGACAGGGCTCCAACTTGGAATCAGGATAACGTATAAACGGCGTCATTCCAAACTATTTGTTTACCACCACGGCATACATTAGAACAGGAAGAACAGGAATCGAGCTGCCATTGAAGGCCAAGATACACTGCAATGAATTCGGAAATGCGCACTACGTAGTACTATACAACTACGAACCGCCACCGGAAGACGTCGAGCTAACATCACGAGAAAAATGGCCCGCAGATAATGCCATATCTGATCTGATCTGATCAAATAATGTCCATCACCGCAGACCAGCGCTGAGACTCATGATAGATATGCCAATAAGTCTACGTGTATAACCTGACCGTGTAGTAATTCAATACCACTGGTTCAATGTGTTTGAGGTCCTTACTTTTGAGAGGAGAGAGCTATCTTTGTAAGGGGATTAGGCATTCCAAGTCGGTTATGAACGAATCATAATACCCTGGGGGTCCGTATGATTTTTGCGTTATCCCTCAACTTCCGTTGGGCGATTTATCTGCAACCTCGTATTCGAGTACCGATAGCACTGGTATAACTAAATATACAAAAAGTCTGGATAAAATATCCCAGAAACGATGGAGCTCTGACAATTTATGTACGGCAGCGGACAGGGGCGGCGGGGTGCATTCAATCCACCAGGGCTCAAAGCTGGACCGATCTTGCACTCGGATTTAATGCAGCACAGAATCTTGGACTGCAAAGTGAGGTTGACCGACGCGGCAACCCAAATATCTTGTATCCTTCTTCATTGAAATTAGGACAAGGATCATAGCACGGCCGCTCCGCTTTCCATTTGTACACACTGACCCTTTTTTATGTTGAAGCCGAGCCGTACGTCTAAGATTCCGTCACTATCTGCGCTGTTTGATCTCAATCTCACGAATCTTTTTGGAGCCCGCTTCGTGTCCAGAAATTTACTCGGTCCAATGGAGGTTTGAGAAGAGAGGGTGGCATGATAGGAAATAGGTGGGAGAGAGCGAACGGCGCCTAAGCCAGTCCGCCCTCGGTTTGATTTCTCGGTCAAATGAAAGGCAGAGCGGGTGAGTGGTGCTCTCGGCACCACTCACACCGCCTGATCGTCAAATCTCTTTCGGCTTTCGGCTTTCAGCTTGCAATTCTCATGTTGCATCAAGAATTGCAAGCTCCCGACCAATGTGAGTCTGACGAGTGACCATTGAAATCGAACAATCCGAAGAATGGCCAAGTCTCTCAGGCCTACAAGATCGAGCATCTGCGACAGGCTGGCAGACCTGAGAGTGATGGGACAGAATGGTGACCTCTCCAGGGAAATTCGCACAATTTGCGTCCATCTGACCAGTGCATTGTCCGTTCCTGGAAATAATAAATTCGTGTTAAGTGACTTACGGATGCATGAGCTCATTAACTAAATGGATGTAGCACGATACACGACACTCCAAAGACAAGTCTATGCGGTATCAATACGACGGGCACCACTGGATTTGCAATTTTGCTCGGAGCTTTGCAAAGGATGTCAACCCCCTCCACTACCACATTACCGTCGTGCAGGCCAGAAGGGCTATTGAGGGTGTGGAGAAGGATATTGCTCTAGAATCTCGCCACTCTTGCTCTATGCAAGACAAGAGAATTTGACTGAGGGAGGGTGTCTATTACGGCGGGCTCAGGATGTGATCAAATACTATTGAATTGAGTGATGTACGGCAGCACGAGGGGAGTAGGCTATTGCTCAATCTCTGGCATTCATCAATCCCGGTGATGGGCAAAAACAGTATTTATTTCCATTGTTATATTACACGCCGGAAGCTTTGCATACGACACAATTGGCTATCGAAACATTGAAAGCAGCCCTTATAAGATGACAATCAGCTTCGTCTTCAGTGTGATCAACTTGGCTGTTGGAGAATGGGAGAATGGAGAAACGGGGTTAGGGCATGGGGTAAATGAGACAAGAAAGGGGCGACAGGTGGACAAGATAACCAAACCTCAAGGAATCCTAAAGCATAATAGAGTATGAGAGGATTGCCATGGGCGATGCGATAGAATGAACATACCAATGGCAAGTGCATGCATAAAAATGGGCGGTCAGAAAGCCTGAGTGCTGTGTTAACACGTAGCAAAGACTTGACAGAGTCAAACACACATACGGATACAGATCGAACCACAACTCGAGGGGGGTAGTGTTGATGACCAGTTTACTGGGATGGTTGAAGTTCGAGGGCTTCACAGTGCAGGGAGGTCGCCCTTCGAGATCAGCGACAGTTCCTGTGCGCCGAAAGGTAAGCACGGACAATCGTCAACTGGATGGAGAATACGTACAAAATACAAATAAATGGATACAGCGGAGACGCGAGAAAGAAATCAGAGCGTCCAAGTTGAGGTTCGAATACGCGGGTAGCGGTTAGAAGGGAACTGGCAGCGTTAGAGTAGGTCATAAACAGTCATATGTGCCACTAACCATTTAGGAATTCATAGACTCAGAGAAACCGATCAGAGGACAAGAATGGGGAGGAAGGAAGAGGGGAGGGAAGAGTATCGAAGTCGTCTCACCTCGCGTCTGATCTTTATAGGACAAACACTCCGAGATCACCGACAGGAGGTTCAAATGTCATCATGAAACCCCGGAGATATGGGCCCAAACAGCCTTGTCCAGATCTCTTTTCCTTTGCGTAAAATCATTCACTCACAGAGACTTATGACAAGAGTGTCGAGAAAATGAAAGTAGACGAACTAAATTCATCTTCCTTACAAATTCCACAACCGATTTTCTATAAATTCAATGAGAGTTTATTAATTGCCTGCTAGTATCCGAACATGACCAGATCCGTGTCGTTGAACTCGATATCGTCCTCGCCGTCCACTTCCTCGCCGTCCACTTCCTCATGATCTGTTTCTCCATCATCAGAGTCACTATCACTCTCCATGCCGCCCTTATCATCGACGCACTCCTCCACATCAGGTACAGGGTTAGGTTTGGGAGAAACATCGGAATGAACCTCTTCTTGATGGTTTGTATTAGGGGCAACAGGGACTTTTGAGATATGTTCGGGCAGATGTCCAACCGCCATGCCAATTTGGTAGCGCATGAACATATCCCGGTCAGCAAATCTATTTAGGTAATTAGCGTTGGTAACAAGAATCATGAAAATTTAATTGCGCACCTATTCACGAAGTATTCCTTCCAATCCGACTGATCTCCGGCCATCTCTGATTGACCTTGGCCATGTTCATGAACCTGGCCCAGGCAAAATCGAGGTATAATATGCGCCGCCCGTAAAACAGTATTGGGGTCAATGAAAGATGCTGCATTCGGGATAGTGACAGGAGGGAAAGTAAGATGATCAAGAGGTGTTCGAGTTCGACCCTCCAGTTCAGAGTCTTGGAGTTTGTACCATCGGACCCAGAGGAACTCCAGCCAAACAGGACGCAAATCCCAAGTTCCAATAGCAAACTCCCCTGCATATGAAACATGAGCATGATAAATGCCTAGCACGCGAGCATAAAGGAATGGATGGGCGTGTGGGTTATCATCGTGCTCGGGGTTGTGGACCATGATATTGCAACCATCCGAATTGATATGGATGACATCTTCGTCTCGCCGAACCTCGTAGGTCGTGTACTTCACTCGCATTATCTTGTGAGAAAACATTCGATAATCCTTGAAATGAATCCAGGATGAGTCGAGAGATGGTTGTGGACAGATGGAACCTGCTTCTCCAGTGGAAGGACTTCCTGCAAGAGCCTGCCGGTCGAATAGTGCAGCACCGACTCTGGGAAGCAAATGCTCTCGTAGATTTTGAACAAAGCCCTAGGATCTTTTAAGATGGAATATTATGTCGCTTGAATTCGAACTCACCTTTCCAAGCGGGTCAAGTCCCGGAGTATCATCTGCGTTACCTCGGGAGAGGTCAATGAGCGAGACGGGGCAATTCTGGCTGGTTCCAATGTAATGATGAATGTCGGGATTCTTGGCTGCGGCCTTTTGCTCCTCCATGTCCTTCCCCTGTTTTTTCTTTGCCTCGTTAATCTTTTGGCGAATTCGCCTGATTCGGGCAACCTTCYGTTCGTGTCGAGCGATCTCCTTGCGAACGTTCTTTTTCGATGTACGCTGGTACCATCGTTTGGGGTAACGATGCATGAATTCTCCCTGTCACCAAGATCAGCGTTGAATTGAGCCGGAATACAAGGATCCACGCACCATTTCAGTTGAGGACGAATCACTGGTTCCAAAAGATCGAATCATGCGCACATAATCACCAAGGAAATGGAATTTGGGGGTTCGAATGTTCAGCCTTACCAGCTTTGCTTTGGACACCCTGGCCGCCTTTGGTGGCCCAGATGCCCTGGCTTTCCCGCTGTTTGTTTCGCCAACTGGTGCAGAGGCTGTTGAGGCTGTTGAGGGACCCTGAAGGTGAGGTTGTACCGACTTTTCGCCTTGGGGCTCCTCTGATGATGGTATAGGGCTTGGCCCTGTTTCTCCTTTCAGAGTAGCCTTTGCCTTTGCCTTTGCCTCTTTTTCGAGCTTGTTACGTTCTCGGCGCTCCCGTGCTGCAACTTCTGCTGCCAATTCCCTGGTCTGTATCTCAGTGCACACAGTGTTGGTGAACGCTCTGAATTCAGCCCCCAGCTCGGCAGTTGTGTTTTCTAGGAGTTGGAGCGTAACATCTGTTTGCATTCGAAGTTTTGCGAGCGCATGCCACCTGGCACATATATATAGTATCGAGGTTACTGCTTGGCCATGCTTCTTATTTGGAAGCAAGCCGTCGAAAACTGGGATTGCACACTAGGTTTGAAGTTAGACAGGAATCTAGGCAGACAGAGATGAGATCAACAGACCTGCAGCACATCCTCATAGTCTCGAGCGGCTTTCCTCTTCATCTCAGAGACATTCAGAGTAAAACGACGAATAGTCTTTCCAAAGGTTGGTACAAGCCTATATCTGAGGATTAAGATGTGAGCAGATCTACGTCAGGAATTAATAATAGGGAAAGGCTACCGTTTGTCAAGTTCATGGATAAGAACTTCATGTTTTTGTGAGGCCTCAAGAATTCGGAGAAGGTGAATGAAAAGAGCCTTCCATACGCCCAGCTCAAACTCGTGCAGTAGATCAACTACAAGCGCCGAGAAGATGTCGAACTTGACAGATTTCAGTCGTTTAGAGAATGCGCCCTATACGTAGGTATTAGCTGCTCAGCCGGTTGCTACCATGGGTTCCAGAACTTGACATACCATTACGGGCTGAAGAGACTTGGACTTGAGCAAGTCATCGACCTTCTTTCCAGAAAGAGAAACGCCATCATGCTGGATCTCGGATAAAGCCTCTTGAACCAGTTCACGCCTTTCTTCATTGTCTTGCCTTGCTTTGTCACTTCGTGTCTGAACATCAGCCTCTGTTCCGAGTTGGTCAATTTTATCCTTCTTCACCAAGCAGCGGGGACACGGGCAATCTCCAAGGTTCCGAATAGTCGCAATGAGTACCCTAGAAAGATGATCAGAACTCCAGGAAGAATTTCAACGACAGTCACCACACTTACTTCTCTGGGTAGTCTGCCGAATATGTGAATATCCGGATGTAGAAACGCCGCTCAATGCCATCCTGGCACATGAGGACGATTCCATTCTTGATGGCATCGAGCAGCTCATCGTCGAGGATAACCTCCCATTGCGCATGAAACATTTCCATTTTGCAATGCGACAGAAAAKACTTTGGAGGTAGCCTTCCCTTGAGYTTGGACGTGACGAACTCTTTAAAGTTGTCAGAAGGCTGGAGAAAGATGGCAATAAGACATGGATATTAGCAAGAAATCATCAGGTATTAGACGGACACATACCTTTTCAAAGTAAGTGACATGATGACAAAGGTTCAAAGACGGTTTGGCACGACGATATTTTGACTCGTTTCCGAAAAACATGTAGAGTGGCCAGAGTCTCGCAGCACTGAAATTGGTGAGTTGAGTCTCRTCAGACCAGAACATGAGGCCAACGACAACGCGGGGCCGGGTGCAGTTTGGGGGAGGAGGTGAGTCTTGAAGTTCGCGGTGCGCCTTCAGGAAGGCGTCTGAATTGTAAAGCTCGGAATAGACGCGCGTGGGGGGGACAGACGGATCGGGTTGCCAGAACACCTCAAACGGGTCAAAGTGGAAAAATTGCATATCGGGGGAGTTGGTAATTTTGTCTCGAATAATTGATACAATATTTCGGTGGTACAGAGACCCAACTGTGTGCGTTTCCATGCSCTTCGCAATYGGAACGGTGATAGAAATGGGAGTTGTTTTCCAACCGTCGTCATTGATCCATTYGTCATCGTCTTGCGTGAACCCTTCTTCRAACCCGAGTGCCCCGAGCACCTGAGGCCATTTGGTGCCTGCAATGTCTTCAACAAAGCCTGGCTTTTGAGTCAGTTGGACGAGTTTTTGAAGACCTTGGACCGATAGCTGAGATCCGGAGTCGATGAACCATTCCCCCAGCTCGAAGCTATTTAGGTTGGGAAATGGACCCAGGGAAGGGGTGAGGCATATGCTCGGAAGGTCTGGCAAGTCGGAGTAGCTGACTGAATCGTAGAGGTCCTCCAAGGTAATGTTTATTTCAGGGTCATGAGTAGGGAGCGAAACACTGTAGTATCGCCTGAAGAGCCTGAAAGTATTGAGAGGCCCATCTTGGAACCCGGGCTTGGGGAGGGTAGCTCGAAAGGTGTTTCGAGTAGCAAGGGTGCCTACCGAAGGGTTAACGTGAGTAACGGTCCACCCGCGAACATAACAGGGAAGGCTTACCAACAAGTCGGGGGTCTTCGACTCGCACGTTAGCAGAGTATGTTTCTGGATGCTGGTCACGAACTCGATACAGAGCCTTGTTGCGTCTTCCTCGACGAAGGGAAAGAGGTAGGTCGGGCTCAGAGAGAAGAGTCTCTGGCTCTGTGCCAATGGTGGGAGGTTGTTCCAGTGAGAATGGGGGAGAGGCGTCTTCTAGCGGTGCAGATTGTTCCGATGCTGACTGGACGGCAAGTTCGTGGTGGGTCGTTGCTGTCGTACTTGGAGCTATTTTTTGATCATCTGAGGCGGGAGTAGYGATAGCCTACCAGAKGGATAAGGTTGAGTCAACATATCAAAGGGAAAGATGAGGGTAGTACCATGTGGGGAGGATTCRAACCAGAGCTTGATGGGTCCAGCGATAGATACTGACTTCGTGATGTCTTCAGCCGTTTCCGCTCGTCTTGAAGGATTTCTGAGGCTTTTCGAGTTCTCGAAAGCGCAAAGCCCCTGGARGTGCAGTACGAGCGCTTGTGGGAGGTAAGGAACTCTTGCTTGTCAAACCCACRACCACAATCTGAACACATATGGGATGACATTGGGGTCAATGGGGTGGAGCTAGGATACCRGGTGGTAGACTGCAAGGTACTTGCAATGACTTGAGTTCCACGTTCCTCAGTTGAAGGCGGCGACCAGCAAAGCTGAACGTTGAATGACGGTTGGACTTCGCATCACAGCCACCGCCACCTCTATCGATTCTTCTCCCGCCCCTCACTCACTGTTTCACTCGTTGCGTTTTATCATGTTTGAAACAAGTCACTGAATGCTGTGGAGAATTAGTTTACTTGAAACTAGTGCTAATGGTACCCGTTATGTGCAAAGAGCAGTTCCATAGGGTTCGACAGGAGGCCAAAGCGTCTCAGCCTAACCAGTGGCGATGACACATCCGAGTCTTCTGAAACGTTTCCATCGAATATCAACGCTTATGCACTGTTTGAGCCGGGCATTTGCCAGCGAGTGGAAACATTTTCGATATGCCGACGGAACGATAAAAGGAGGGAAGAATAGCCCCTCCATCMTSSAACYGCAWCTTCAGAWCCACTAAGCTTC